>JASWJB010000107.1:0-122634 GCA_032433595.1 Conoideocrella luteorostrata
GGAAACGGCCAGCCGTCAACCGAGAGCGTATGTGATGCTCCGGCATACACTGTTGGATTTGCCAATAAGCAAACTTGCGGCCACTGCGAGACACTTGCCGTTGGTGAATTAGCCCCAGTTGCTGGCGCTAATACACTCGCTGTAGCTCAAGAGAGCCACTGATCTGTTTTGGTTTCACACCGTTTAACCCCGCTTCAGCCTTTGGATCGTTCCGGTAACTAAATGTCAATCCAATTCGCTCTCCGTATTTCGCTAACTCCCGTGACTCTCTTTTCACTGTATAATGAAATGTGTTGATGAGAGTTGAATTGTGCCGATTCACTCGCGGGTATTGTCGCGACTGCAGATTGTAGAGAGAAAGAGGCCTCTAGATATCCTGTCAGGGTTGAGCTGCGCTCTCCATTTCATGCCAACATGTCGCCGCCGCCTCTTCAGGGGTCCGGCACAACTGCTGCCGACAGTTTATGTGACAGTTGCAAGTCAATCAATATCGATAAGCTGATTGAAACAACTCAGCGCCATTCTTATCCTCCACCAGACAGGGGAGGGTGTGGAACACCAACCTGGTATCCTCACGTTGTGCTCAGGAATGCCTCCCTCTTGTTCCAGCGCCCAGGCGGAAGTGGCAGCTGCCAACTCTGCAAGTTCATAGCGTGCCAGGTCGGAGAAAAACAAGACGGAAATTTCGCGATGTCAATGCCTTTGGAAATGGCCCTGTCGTTGCCGCCGCCGACGCGTTACCACTTTTACTATCGAGATACAACCAAGTACAGGTTCCTGCAAGGAGAAGATGGGTTTCATCGCGAGTTCAATCCCTACACTGGCGTTGGAAAAGAACTCGAGGATGTTAGGTCTATTTCCACATTAAAAGAGTTTTCGGGACGGCCTGTCACAATCAATGTGGCGTCCCGTGCAGGTGCGGTGATGCTCTACGATCGATCATGACGTCCTCGCGCAATGGCCTTATGTTCTAATGTTTGTTATCAGGAAGCCATGCGTCTACCAAAATCCCTCGTACGCTGGTCGCTGAACGTGGAACCCAGGCAAATTTTGACCAGATGAGGTTATGGCTACGCGAGTGCCGCGATGCGCACTCCAAATGCAGGATTGGCATTGACCGGCAGGGGTTACAGGCTACGCCAAAGCTCCCTTCGAGAGTGATTGATGTGGGCACATTGGACTCGGAAGAGGTGAGACTCTTTAGCAATCAACTCGGTATCACAGGCAAATACGCTACTCTGAGCCATCGGTGGAAAGCCAATGGCCTCGTCGCGCTAACAATGGCTTCGTTTTCCACTCTCACCACAGGCTTTTCCATGACTAGTATTCCCAAAACCTTTCAGGATGCCATCACAGTGACAAGACAGCTCGGATTACAATATCTCTGGATTGACACCTTCTGTATCGTCCAAGATGACCCGCAAGACTGGGCCATTGAATCAGCACGCATGGGCGACATCTACGAACATGCAGAGATTAATATTGCGGCCACATACGAAGCGGATGAGGATTGCGGGTTCTTGTCTTCGGGCACTCAGGGCCAGGAAACAATACGTCTCCCCTGTGCCGACTGTGGACAGGATGGTTGTATTTCGTTCACAAATCAGTCAGACAGCAGCTTCTACCAAAATGTGATTCAGGCTCACCTGAATAAGAGGGGCTGGGTCTTCCAGGAGCGGCTCCTTTCTCGAAGAACCCTACATTTTGCAAGCGATCAAGTCTACTGGGAATGTGGGCAGCGCATCGTGTCCGAGGACGGACTGCAGCACAAAAACTATGACGACTCGCCAGAGACTGATCCCCAGCCGAGAAATGAGAATACGCATCTGATGCTGACTCTTAAGCACTACAATTTGGACGATACGAAAATTGTCTTGAAGAAGCATTTTGACTTTGAGCACATAGGGCTGTCTTCGTCACCATCGTCATCAAATCAACCGAGTACACCGACAGGGCAAGATGAAGACGATCCTTGGACACACAAGGTGGTCTGGATGGAGGTCCTCCGCAGCTACACGAAATGCCAACTGAGTTTTCGCAAGGATAAGCTCCTCGCCCTGCGCGGACTGGCCTCAAAAATGTCTACACTGATGGGGGGCTGGCAACGGTACGCGGCGGGCCATTTCATTACTCTTGAATCTCTGCTCTTCACGGTCCAGGCACCCGGCGGACGGCCCATCCCAGCGCCGTGTTCCTCGTGGTCCTGCCTCTCAGTTGAGCCAACCATTGACTTCTACGACTGCCGTGGGGCATCGCCATGTGTTGAGCTCTGCTCATACGAATCATCCAACCCTTCACGAGAAGAGGACTTCACATGCCTCATTTTGAAGGCACCCCTGAAACGGGTTTCGCGAGGCCCGCCAAATGGCGAGGGAGAGGCATCCAAACCCCGCCATTTCTCCATGTTTTACTTCTCCGAGACGCAGTATGGAAAATTCCAAAAGACGCTGGGGCCGATTGTGTTTGACGATGCCGACGTCACGCCAAAGGAGTTTTGGATAGTACCGATGTTTCGCGTCTTACCCCACCGTCTGGTGGGCAACCAAGTTATGGCAGAAAACTGTGTTGTTCTGGCGTTGGAGACGTCTGGGAAGAAGCGGGATGGTTATGAGGAATTTCGTAGAATTGGTATCGGGCATGTGTATCTTTCTGGAGTATTCAAGGACCAAACCGCCACAGAGTTTGCCCTGTCATAGTATATAGAAGATATTGGGTAGAATGTCTCACCCGACACTCTCACCCGACACGATGCAGAACAGTTGCGATTGGTGTTGTAGCGTCGCGCGTTGAACACGAACAAGCAAAATCCTGCTCCGCGGCAAAGAACGGCCAGCTGTGCAGGATAAATGAAGCGAGCAATATAAATACGAAAAAATTTTCACGAAAATTTAAGGAACACTTCATTATCTACCCCTCGTCGTGCTCTCTTTCAAAGAACGAGGCGCCACACATGATATTCCAAAACTCTTTATCCTCCTCGGGCATAACCCTCGGGCAACACGCCAAGGGACTGTGCAGCTGAACAAACAGCTCGGCGCCCATCTCGTCGACCTCCGAAATGCTCTCTGCGCCCTGCACGAAATCGCGATACCCAGGTAGGGCCTGCACGCATGCCGCGTCAATGTGCTCAGACCGCACATTTCCCTCTGCCGGGTGAAGCACCTGGAACCGACGAGGCTGATCACCACGGCACACCCAATGCAGGACAATGACATACAGATCAAGCATCCGCATCCCGCGCGGGTACTCTCGAAGCTGGACGTGCTGACGGTACAGCTGGAGTTTGGAGTACACCGTCTGTACTGCGACCCGCGTTATCGGCGGATGGGATACGTGCAGGTCCAGCCATGATGCGCCTTTGCGGAAGAACGGATTGTCATGCCCCCGGGCGAGAAATGGCAAGCATGATTCGAACCGCGTGGATGCCCGAGTCACTTCAAACCAGTTTTTGCTGAGCTCGGCCGACGCCGTGATTTTGATGGTGTCCACCCAGCGAGGCAGCAATTTGTCAATGAG
Source organism: Conoideocrella luteorostrata (assembly GCA_032433595.1). NCBI lineage: Eukaryota > Fungi > Ascomycota > Sordariomycetes > Hypocreales > Clavicipitaceae > Conoideocrella > Conoideocrella luteorostrata. The sequence continues at coordinate 3,517 of JASWJB010000107.1, forward strand.
CGGGTTGAGTTCACGGCTGTGTTTGCGGCCTGCGTCGGACAAGACCGGCGTGGTGCTGGCAGTGAAGAGATGACGCGTAAGACTCGGGGAGGACGCAATTACTGCGCGCCAGGTCTTGCAAACCCTCTGGACGGTGAACAGGGTCCGCTGGTCCAGATTTTCCAGAACAAGCGATAGTAGCTCGGCGATTTCGAAAATTTGATGCGCCTGTTTCGCGGCCCTGTGTTCCGGCGGCTGGCGGGGGAGCTGTGAACCAGAATGAGGTGGCTTGAGTCGACGTGAGCCGAACCTCGCCGCCAGCCAGGCACCGAATCCAAGACTCGCCATCGGGTGAATGGTACCTATGGCATAACAAGAGATTCGGCGTCTTTGTCGATGGATCGCTTGCAGTTGCACGGTTATGCTTCAGCAGCGAGATGTTGTCGATGTTGTCTGACACGATCCAAGTGGGGCGCCAGGCAGAACAACCACAGACATACGGAGTAGTTACAACATGAACCACCTATGGTTTCGCCAGCGAATGAACAGACGGGACGCCAGGGTGACTGTCTCGCACTAACAGCCAAGCTGCTCTTGGTCATGTTGTGTTCAGATATCGCTCGCAGTGTTGAGCACCACGTTCTTTGTTGAGCAAATAGACCTTGATTGCTGTCTCTCAACTTTTGGACCAAAAGAGCTATGGTATAAGAAGTAGCGTAGCCACAGGCGACTGTTCATGGGACAAGAGCCAACAATGCCTGAGTGAAGAACATTATAAGTAATTCATAGATATCCTAGTTCCACGTGTTGGCGTATAAAATATCGAGCTCCCTTTTCTTCAAATACAGAAACTTGCAAACACACTAAACACTATCTTACGTTTCGTTAGCTTTTGCCCTTCACCGCGTCATATCTCTTGCATATCATGACCGCAGTGGAAAGACCGCGACGCCCTGTGCCTATCACGATCGGAGCTGATAAGGATACTTATCGTCTTTCCGTCTTGGCAAAAGACGAGAAATTGATAATGGAGCACCTCAACTATTCAACACGACTGTTTCCAGAAGAAGGGATAAGGCCATTTCCGTTTGGGGCCGAACCAGAGGATCGCATAGCTCTCCGCCGTGCACATGAGGCCAAAAATGGAGAGGAAGTGATTAGAATCCTGGGAAAGTATTTTTCCATGCGATAAAGTGTAAATTAACTCCCAAGAGCCTCCCCGGCGCTTCATGCTTCAAACAGCCACGGTTAATGCGTGCAAGCCTGTTTCTATGTTTGGGTCTTGAGGTGCGAATTCACAGACTTTAACTTACTATGTCATGTATTGCATCTACCCACGCCCACCGCGTCGCAGTGGAGCGAATTTGGCGAATACACTAGCACTTCATAATGATTCTCATGATGTATCGTTCGCTGTGAAGTGGGTTTCTTCATTGTTCTACAATGGCTTCTAAACATGGTGGCGATTGGTGACGCAGAGATGAATTTCACGACACGCAGGCTTAGCAGTGTGGGTAACCAAAGGCATTGATTGGGATGAGGAAAGTCGGGTGATAAATCGTTATCAAAAAGTTTTGCGTCCCTCGTTTCTCGTGTTTCTCTACTTAGATAGCAGTCACTGCCGATTATTGTTGCTCCGTTGTAGTTTTTATACGCGACAGCCGCCATCGTCCTTGTTTGTCAGTTTCACTTTTCACATGTGATGTGACGTTCGCTACCAGCTATCTCTTATCAACAAATGCTTGCTACGAAGCAACCACAAGTCATCGTATACGTGAGAGTGTAAAAGCCCAGACGTTAGCTCATCTCCCCGGTTAAACACTACCAGGCACATCAAAATACTCCGGCACCCTACACAGAACCAACTCTGCCGCCTCCTTGTCTTCGTGTCCCTGAAGTCTCGCAAACGACCACTGTAGAGTCGCCATGGAAACATAATCAGGATGCCCTCCATCGTATTGGCCCCCCGTCCCCTGCACATGTTCCACATATGCCTTTGCCCTGCGGCAATTCAGCACCGCGAGGGCCTGGTTGCACACTCGGCAGCTGCAATTCTCCCAGGGAGTGTCGCTGCTCTTGTTCTCGCCATTCAAGTGCTCCTTCAGCCTCTTCTTCACCAGCTTCCAGCGACTGGTGAAGAGGGCCTGGGATTGCATGAACGGGGCAGATGCGAGGAGCGCTTGCATGAGCGGGTAGGAGTTGCCCTCGGTGTTTCCCGGCGTGCCTCTCAAGTCTTGATCACTCAGGCGGATGACGTTTCCGTCGCGGCGCACGTCGTGGCGAGAGCGCGACCAGGTGGTTGGCTGAGGGTTCCAGTGCCGTCTGGTGAGCGGGACGCTGACGGGCAGTTTGGAGAAGAACACTGACGTCATGGAGCTTAGGTAGGCATGAAGAAGAAATGTGCGAAGCAGGACGCCCAGACGATTCGCTATCCAAGGCTTGCGGCCACAGGTTGAAAGGAATGTCTCGTAGCCGTGCTGAGCGAGCTCCCCGGTGGATTGGAAGGTGTAGAGTGACCGGGAGCGGTGGGCATGCATAGTCAGTATGGAGAGATTGTCGTAGGGGCAGTCGAGAAGGTGAGCGGTCAAAGTGCACTTGCGATCATGTTTGTAGTTGAAGTAGCAGGTAGATTGGCTCTTCAGCAGGATCTCATCATGTGCAACGTCTTCCGAATGCCGGAACATGACATCGGGCGAATCACCTTTCGCGTCGGTCTTGAAACGAAGACTGGCGACGTGATCGATGATGTCTGCGCCATCTGTGTGAGGGAACCAGTCAAAGACGTTGACGGCCGTAGCCATGATGGTGGCTTTCCCGCCTTCGGGAACTGGGTTCGATACTAGACCTGCAAAACTCATCAGGTAGCGCAAACAGCCGGTTTGTTCGAAAGTCTCGAGGCAAGGCGGGATGGAGGGATACATGGTATTCCACTGGTCGTCCCAGTCGTCGCCGTTGATGAGCATTGCCTTGCAAAACTGCTGACAGTTGTTGCTTACACGACTGTACTGCAATTTGACTCGGTTCATGAGCCGGTCGGCAAAGATGAGGAGCTTCGATTTGACATCTCGCTCGAAGTTTGTTTTCAGCAGCTTCACAACACTGTCCGCGCAGCTCAGCAGCAGATCTCTGCTCTGGGTGCGGCTATGATCGGTCGAGTTCTCCGTCGACCACCGCTCTGCGACTTGAAGAAACTCGTCGAGAATTCCGTCCTCCCTGCGGTCGAGATCGGTGGTATATCCAGAGAATATGCCGCCGAGGACCTGTTTTCGAAATGAAAGCCAGCGCCGCTGACGACGGGGTTTCTGAGACACGTAGAGCTTTTTCTTGGGAGAGATGGAGTAGCAGGTGCCGAAAACCACCTCCTCTTGGGAGCCGTCCGGGAGATCAACGGCACGGAAAGCAGAATCAGCTGCGAGTAGCTCCTCAACAGCTTTGGGAGAGCTGTTGCAGAACGCAGGCGGGTTTCGAAGAGATATGAATGCACCACCCGGACCAGGCCGCCTGACAGAGGTCAGAAAAGAGACAACGAGACAAAGCATGAAGCTGGTGGAGCGGCGTCAGCTTACCTGGTAACGCCATTCTCGATCAGAAGCGGCCCAAACATGAGGGCAGTATGAGCATCACCGGCCGGAAACATTTTGCGCGTAGACGGCAACACCGAGGTGGCCTTCAGCGCGTTGTCGACGAAGTGCTCCCATGCAATGCTGCCCATGGCGAGCAACGACTTGCCCTTATTGGCATCTTCCCAGTCGTCCAGCTCCCTCGCAAACTCTTTCTCTTCGTCACTGGCATACGTAGAGAAGTGTCTGACAGCCCGTAGATGGTCGCGAGGATGCAGACAGTCGGGCAAGCATGCCGGGCAGACCGTGTAGTCCATGGGCTCGTCAAGATGGTCCATGAGGAAAGTGTAACTCGTGTTCAGCATTCTGTCGTCCTCTTCAATATCAAGACCCGCGAGGCGCTCAGTTTTCTGCAGCTTGACGCGGTTCCGGAGGATCGGACAGTCCCGGCAGCCCTTCACGCATTTGTAGTAGCTGAGTGAGCGGATGCAGTTGCGGCAGATGGAACATTGCACCGCCACAAATAGCAGCTTGTTGATCATGCCGCTGGACCGTTGCTCTGAGTGAGGCCGCTGTCCCCATGAGCGGAATGACGGGGGGCGGTGTTCCCGACAGATATCGACGTCCAGAAAGCCACTTGCCTGCAGCAGACTTCTGGCTCGTCTCTTTGGGAGAGGTTCTTTGAGGAACGCGGCTGAAAAAATCGTTAAAAGCCAAAAAAAAAAAAAAAAAAACACAGAAATATGAAGATGAAGAGAAACAAAAAAAAGATACTATTCTACGTACCAACTCCATGTTTGACCGTCCAAGGGTCTACTTCTTCGTCGGGAGGCGCTCCGACCGGGGCTGGATTGACTCATGAGCATGTATTCAATTGGGGTTCGCTTAATCCTCACCACATACTCCAAATTCTTAACAAGTCATTGATAATTTGATCCTTCTCATTGTCCAACAAAAGCCCGTCTGCTTCTTGCCGCGCCTGCTTTTCCTCCTCGGTCGCCTCAGGGTGGATGCTTTGGATCTCGTCAAAGGCGACAATGAGAGCCGCGACTTCCTGCCTCACTCCCACCCAATACAGATCCTCCAACGTGTCGAGCAGCGAGCCTACAGGCGCATAGGACCCTTGCTCTGCGCGTTTTGCAGCGGGAACGGGAACTTCAGCCCAGTTGCGATCGAGCTGGTCCTCGTGGGACAGTGGCGAAACAAGATCGTCAAAATTCAGCGAAGTCATCATGCCGGAGCGATGCTGAGGAGGGAAATGAATGAAAAAATAAAATAAAAATATAAACGGGAGAAAGTGACCATATCCATGATAAGAACTACGAGAGGTTGTTTCGAGATGTATAAGCAAAGTATATGGAATGCGTACGTGCTAATGTTGATGTAGTTAATACATGACTTGGCGACGCCGAATTATTGGCAATATCAGCCGCAGCTGAAACGCGGGTCTGGGCATCTCAAACCAGCCCAGCTCTTAAAGCCCACGATCCTTGGGGTCATGCACAATCTCCAAGCCTCAGGAATTTTATTCTTCACAGTTCAAAGTTCACTATTTTGTCAAAATGAGACGAAAATCGCCATTTGGCCTCTTTGCCCGCTTCTCGCGCAACAAGACGTCTGTCGCGACAACCGGGGTCGCGGTTGGCACGTCAGGCGTCGTAACGCAAATATCGCAGAGTAAGAACTCGTCGGCCATGTCAAAGAATTTACAAGCGGCATCGGTGGAATTGCATGATTATCTCGAAACCATAGATGACGATGGTTAGCGCAATCTCGCCCGCTCGTCCGAGCTCTATTTGCTGATTGCAATTAGTCTCCGCGCCTCCCGATGCAACGTCGATGAGCCGGTGGATTGAGAAGACAGCCAGATACTCCAATTCTTCATATGAAGACGGCGCTCTGCTGAAAGTAGCTTTAATGTAACTAAAGATGTGCATACATTCCCACTGGCAAGTAAAGTCTGTACTGACCAGAGCAGTCCGTCATCTCATCATGCAATCATCGACCTTGCCGCAGTTTGCTCGAAGCTTGTCTACGGCGGAACCACCACATCAATCAAGCTCGTTCATCCTGACCGATTCGTTTCTGAGGGCCCGGCGCTTAATCTAGCTCCCGATGCACTTTTCGGTACTGTGAAGGCGACGAGCATACGGCTTTTGAGATTAGATCTTACTGGCAAGGGGCTTCCGACTCCTGTCATCGTGGTAGCCATTCGCGGAACCGTGCCCATCAGAGACTGGGCTGTCAACCTCAACCACAACCAAGACAAGACCGAGACCACCGATTTTCTGGTAATGATGCCGTGTTCAGAATGCATGCTGTATAGCTAACGTTTTCATCAGGGCCGCGCCGAGGCAAATCAGCCGTACAGAGCACACGCCGGGTTTCTCGAATCTGCTCGCCAGACTGCCGCTCCGCTTGCCGATTCCTTGTTGAGAATACTGCTGGACTCTTGCCTTTCGGACTCGCCGGCGGCGCCGCAGCTTCTTCTCACTGGGCATTCCGCCGGCGGTGCAGTGGCGAGCATGCTCTACGCTCATATGAGTTCTCTGCCTGGCACTCAAGATCAAGCCCCCCGATCCTCTCTTCAGACCACTGCCTCTAAATTTTCCGCCATGCACCTCGTTACATTTGGAGCTCCTCCTGTCACATCGCCGCCGATTGCGTATCCCAAAAGATCGGCCCATTACGCTCAAGGAAGCTGCGAAAGTGTACCCCATCAACCCGCATTTTACGCCATTGTCAATGAGGGAGATCCAATTCCACGCTGTGATGACAAGTATATTGGCGCACTGCTGCGCGTGTTCGTGTCAGTTAGCCCATCAGAACGTTCTGCTCCTCCAAGTTCTTCCTTGACATCCCAGTTTGCCGGGATAAGTGTATGCGACGCGACTATGTTTTGCGATTTGCCGAAAATGGAGTTGCGAAACGCCGGCAAGCTTCTGCTCATTCGGAAAAGCATACAAAGCAGCTTGACAACAGACAAGCCAAGGCTCTGGGACATACCGAACGATGGCGAAGGGTCTCTAGAAAGCATGCTATTTGGGAATCCGAGGTTACATCCTATGAGAGTGTATCTAGAACGGCTGAGGCTTGCAGATAAAAAGCTACCTCTGAGCTAAATGCAGAGCGCTATGGTGGTCGGGGAGACTGCCAGCCCCGATATTTGCTGCTCCAACCGTCAGAATTATTAAACTGTCTTGGAGTAAATTATTTTGTAGTAATTTGACATCTGCCGGATTGAGTCCAAGCGTAAATACGGCATATAATGTGGGATTTATCTCCAGCCTGGTGGCCCGTGCCAGGCGAGCTTGGCGGAGATGCCTGAACGCTCCGTACTGTAATTGAAACACAGCATCCTGCAACCGACATTCAGATTGTGGACTTTCGGAAAATAACAGAACTAAAGCGGGGATGATGTAGTGCAGAGGATCGTCCCATCTTCAGCTCACAATTTTGCCACGCGCTTAGAGACATGGTTGACCCAATCTCGCCTACACGCCCAAGTGCCAATTGGGACGACGCGGACAATGGTCAAGCTGCCGATTGTGGAAGTTTCGTACGCTCCCATGACAATTGGGGGTCGAAGAAGCTGTGTGAACCTGTCAATAAGTACGCAGATGAAAGTTGCTACCCTGTATGTATCGGCGATGTTCTGGCCAGCGCGTATTGTGGTGTGCATAAGCTGGACTGGGGAGAATTTCCACCTCTGGATGGCGAACGACCTCCAGCGCCATAAACTGGCTGCGCTAAAGATCGTCATACCCGGTAAGTTGAGAGAACCGGAGCCATATGCCCCAAAATAATGTCTTCATAATGTAGACATCGTACATCATGGCGAACAGGGTTCGCTTTAGCATCCTTCCTATGGGGGGTCTTTAGCCAACCAGACCTGCGACAAGATTCGAATAGCGGCAGCTTGCTGTGGGACGTAGGTGGCATCGACGAGTTTGCTCCAGAAACGGCATACCGAGTTTTTGAGCGGCCTCGCGAGGCACACTGTGGGTAGATACCTGGAAAGTTGGCGGGTTGGTTAGTTCAGTTCAAGTAAATGAAGTGTGAATACGAGAGGGGGTTTTCTTGGGACGTCGGCCAAATTCAGGTCACCAGTCAACTTTAAGTTCCACAACACAGGTCCCAGCTTTGCCTGTGGTGTCTGGACTTGTATGTGTCTCTTTGCAGGGCTCTATCTTGGTTTTATTCCATTTCAAGGCAGAGCAAATACCGGAGTCTTTATACTCTTCTATCGCAATGGGTTAGCACATACAATGCGGGCGATGCGCCAGAGAAGTTCTGGTATGACAAAAAAAGGAAAAGCCACTTACCTTAGTTACTCTGGAGGAAATTGCTAAACGGGCATGGCCTGAAGTTAGGGAAGCCAAGAGGAAGTTGGTGATCTCAGTATTCTTAAACATGTCTACGTGCTTGCCCAAAACCGTTTAATGGCCGCAGAACTTTTGCAGGACAGAGATTCTAATGCCATTGTGGAGATACATGGATGCTAACGGTGTAATTGCTACTTCTTACTACTCATTAGGAGCAATCATGTGTGCCATGTATATTTGCAGAGGGTTGTTCTATTAGCATCGGTCATATGCCGAAGTGTCTCGCGCAGCGTCGACGCAAATCCTTTCAACTATGAGAGCCGCGAGTGAGAATGCTGCCGTCTCATGTACTGGCTGATACATCCCAATTATGCGACAGATTTCAATAAATTTTACATGGTATACATAAGATCAAGGGCCCGAGAAACCTGTAGAGAATCAAATGTTATGACAATACTTTCTTTAGACGGGTTTCGCCAGAATATAAAAATGAAACAGAAGAATAACGCCAAAGAGTTTCAGAACTTTAATGCAGTGATTCCGCGCTACGTAGAATCAAACAATGCGGATATTCCCGTTCGACCGGGTCCCGCCGCCCACATCCGCCACTGGGCAAAATCAACCACATACAAGTTGGGACTTCAAACCTTCCGGGTTTCAAATTGTTTCTGATCCACCTACGAAATTACAAGCCCCATAAGCAAAACACCGATGGCTTTCCAGCGAGAAAGCTCACATGTTGATCGCGGCACGGACTCAAACCACAGAACAGGTTTTCCAGGCAGCTTGTCCGGTGAACGGTTTCCGCGAGTTCCGACCTCGAGGTGAGGCAGACCAACCAATCGGAAGAATTTTCTAGTTACAGCTTGGAATGAAGCGGCACGTCAGTACGGAGTACTCCATAACTACTCTGAGTCTGTGGACACGCCAGACCGCACGCTGCTCAGATGCGCCGCAAAAGTCTGTACATATGCGCAGTGATCGACGCGGGCCGTCACTTTGGCGAGAAAATGATGGTGTGCTAATGACGCCTACCGAGTACACTAGGTCAGATAAAGGTGACGAATGCGAAATCTTGGTTCTCCAGATGGACAGCTGCAGGTACCTAGGTACCTGCTTAGCGCTTTATGCAGCCTGCAGCACAGCAGGCATAGGGGGACAATTTATATGAACTTTTGCTCCTACTCCAACTGCGCTTCAAAATGCGACGTAATTTGTCACCCACCTGACATGGTACGTGCTCATTTGGCACACGGCAACAGCAGCGGGGGCAAGGGCGCCCCCTCTCTGCCATGGCCGGGGGGACCTTGCTGCTGTGGCCATTGAAATTGCCATCAGCCCACCACGAGGCAGCCTGGCCCCTGCGGATTGAAAATAAGCGAGCACGTTCTGCCACAGAGGTCAATAATAACTACTCCGTACTCCGTAGACGAGACGAAGGTGAGGCAAGAGTACTCCGTACAACTGCACCCAACTCCAGTACAGCTTTACGCACCTATTGCTCCGTAAATAGTACACAGTTGTATCTACGCCCGTCCTAAAACAAGATACATGTTGTCGTTCAACTGGAATAAGTCTGGCGGTCCATCTGCACATGTCCCGTCCTGGGTATCTATGTACTTGGTCCGCCTAACCATCCGTGCGGGAGACAAACTATGTGACCCATTCATTCACCCATTGCCGGTGCCATCTAATAACACCTCGCACACGAACGTCGCCACGTCGGAAGATCAACGATCCCATATTGAAGTACGGCCCCCCTTCTGGACCGACGGCAAGTGGAACAATCCTGCGCACAGAGAATAACTTACGAGGGACTATTTACCAAAGACGTTAGCATGCAGCCCCCAGAATTTTGGCTTGCTGACTGACGGAGCCGGCAAGACGACCAGCATGCCGTCGAGCCCAGCCCGCACTATTTGCGGCACCAACGCTGCGACATCAGAGGAATTTATCCGCTCAAAATGATCAGCAGCACTCTTCGCGGCTCATGTGCAACACGTCCACGTGGGTTTGAGACTGCTCAGCGCCAAATCCAGCTTGTGTTGACGTAAGCCATCCGTTCCAGCAGCCTCGCCGTTGTGCTGTCGGTGCCACTAATGACAATCGCGTGAATAACCCATGTCTGTACGGAGTAGGATGCAATAACTACGCCGCACTACGGAGTACCTAGCTCTTATCGACAGTTCGTACGGAGTACACTGCGAGTGTCCAGATAAACTGATCCCCCTCGGCCCCTGTCACCTTCACCCGTACCCCATTTGATCTGTGCCAGCATGACCTGTACCCTCTCTGCAGAGCTGGCCTGTATTTTCTCTTTTGCACCTTTATATTTGTGCGTGTATTCATACTATTTATATTTATAATCAATTTTTATAATTTGGGATTTTTTTTTTATTATTTATTTTTTTTATACAGGTGACAGGGGCCGAGGGGGATCACTTTATACTCGTACACAGCATGCTGGCTAAGTAATCTCAGCTCACCGAGGCGTTTGCGGCGGTGCGCACTGACGTCTGAAGAATTGGCCGGCACCTGGTACATGCGGAGATTTATGCTGTCTGCATCGCTGACCTTACTCCCGAAACCAGATAGATTGCTCTGCGCAGTCTGCTTAGCCTGAACGTGCGTCCTCTGTCGTTATTCCGATGGTATGTGGGCAAATATCGTGACTTGCTCAAGACGAGTATCTCCCATGCATACTGCTACGGGGGACATACCAGTCAGTTGCTGCACCTGAGGTCTTTGCGCTTCATGTAGATATATGTTTGTGCCCGAATAACTCATGCTGATATCGCCAGCATCTTCTCCGCCTTGCTTCCCCAATGCCCGCCAAGTTGCAGAACATGTTTCCGGACGACCCCACACGGCTGTATCTACACTTCGCCCGGTTTGACGAGCGCGGTGTGGTGCAGCTTCTTCCGGTCCGAGACGTGAGAGACAATAACTAAATAACAGATGAACAATGCGAAGCACACGAGACGCCAGCCAAGCCTTTAAGGCGTTCGGAAGCCTAACCATCCTTGTCTGGGCGCAGGCAACGGATAAAAGCCGCTGAAACACTCGGCAACTGGACTGACGAACTATAGCTGAGGTGACCGTGACTCGACATGGCCTAGACAGCCTCAGCAAGCCTCGTCATTTGCTGGCAACGAAAGCCGGCTTGCCGAGCGGCCATGTGGAGCAGCTTGTCGGGCGGGGCTACTTGGCGACTAGCAACTCTGGCATCCTGTGTATTAAACTACGGGGCGCGCATTTCAGCATTTATTCCCCCAAACTCCGTAAGTAGATGCCGGCGCGTACTGGCATTGGGTTGCGTTGGGCCTAATTCGGGCTGACAGCTATGCCAGAATGAGAGAATTCGCAGGCGCACGGACTCGCTGAGGCTGGCTTTCAGTGGTGGCTATTTGGTGGCTATTTGGTGGCTAAAAAGGAACTGGCCCCTGATAAGCGGACGATCCTGGCAGATGATGCACCGGCACTGAGTACGGCATGGCTCGTTGTTATTTCCCATCTCGTACCTGGTGCTCCGTACTTATCCTAGCTGAGGATGTCACAACTTATTTGAAGCTTGTTTCCTTCACTTTCCCGTTCGATCCTCTCCTCGTGCCGCCTCAATACTTGATGCTTTCAGCCTATATCAACACCACACACCACCATCCGGGCAATCATGGGAATAAGACCAAGAGAAATGATGAGCTGATCGACATCGAACTGTGGATGTGGCAGCGACGAGACAAACGACCTGAACCCTGAGCAGATCCAGTCCAGCCTTACCTTAATCTGGAGCGGGCCGCAAATTCCCCACCGGATTAAGACTTGAAGTGCAGCGTCACGATGGAGACACTCGCGGCGTCGGCGCCCAGGTGCAATAAGTCTATCGCCATTTTACTTATAACGCTTCTTCTTCTGGTACGACAAGTTGTATCAAGCTCAGCGGCGATGCATCCCCGCGGCGCCGAGCTGTCGGCATTGCCTTCTTGTGCTGTGAGTGCTGCCACCTGGAGAACAGATGAGCAAACTGGGGGAAGGAAGACAGATTCGGGACCTAGACCTAACCATGACTGTCAACGCAGGTCTCGTGCTTAACAGGGCATTGTGCATTATCCAACCTCACATGTATCTGTGAAGTTGACGCCCAATCCAGTACCCAAGACTGTCTGCTGGATGCATGTACTCTTCCACAAGCTCTATGTATGTGTTTCTACCAACCTACCCAGAGTCCTATATACAGCGGGCAAAATAGCCGAAACTAACAAGTCGTCGTCTGTAGTCAGCAACAATATGACCAAGACGGTCTGCCAGGCTCCCGTGCGAGACCAGACCACAAGATTCAACGTCATGGTTCTTACGTTCGGCATCATTGCTGGCGCCACCGTGGTAATCCGCCTGAAGTTCAAGGAGTTCTTTAGCGTCAAGCGGCGTCTAGAATCCGACGACTGGATTATTTTTACCGCCCTGCCAGTCGGCTTGGCCTGCATTATCCTGGAAGTCACTGGACTCACAGCACACGGGCTCGGCAGAGACATGTGGGGGATATCAAGGGACAACCTGATAGCCTTTGGCCGCTACTTTTACACCATACAGAGTCTTTATGTTCTGCTCATGACACAGATAAAGCTCACCTTCTGCTTCTTCTACCTAAATATTTTCTCTGGGCGTATAATCCGCCGTTTCCTTTGGGGTACCGTCATCTTTCATATTTTATTCAGCCTCGCCTTCTTCATTGGCGTTCTCTGTGCCTGCATACCTGTTGAATACCACTGGAATAAGTTTGACTGGACCAACGGCCCTACTGCAGAGGGCCGGTGTCTCAACATCAATTCTGGGGGTTGGGCAAATGGAGCTGTCAGTGTGGCTTCAGACTTCTGGCTGTTGGGTATCCCTCTGTGCGGAATACGAAAACTGAAGCTCCATTGGAAGAAGAAGGTCGGCGTTGCCCTCATGTTCTTGACAGGCGCTGGGTAAGTGGGCTTGAACCACCTCATGACCCCTTCTATTTGCATGATCCGGGATCGAACGTACCAGATCTGGACTCTCTGACGTTCTTACATTCTGGCATTCAGGCGTTCTGGCGTTCTGGTATTCTGACCTCTTTGCAGTGTAACTATTGTTTCGATTCTTCGCTTGACGTCCATCCCCCACTATGCGAAAACAACAAACCCAACATGGGACCAGTATGATGTCATATGGTGGTCAACGGTCGAGGTATGTGCGGGCTTAATTTGCACGTCTATGCCAGCAATCCGGCTCTACCTGGTGCACCTTGCACCACATGTGTTTGGCACAGAGAGTTATCGTCGGAGGTATGAAGCGCCGACAAAAGAGCCACATAGGTGATATTAATGTACAGCAACGCTGACATTTTTGCAGAATACAACCCCGAACGGCGGCGAGGGTCGATCCAGAGCTCCCTCTTTGCTCTGGAGTTACAATGCCCTCGACATGCACCGGCAAAAGCGTACTCGCTAGTGTGGCGACCGAGCCATCCACTCATCCAGATGACGCACCGAGATGTCCCGAGAGGGGAGAAATCGGTACAGCTGTCTGATGATATTGCCGGGATCTAATACGAGTGAGGTCAGCGCATAGGGTGGTGAGTATTTGGCACCCCGTCTTTGCGCCATGCGATTCAGCATCTCCCGGTCGATCCGCATATAACATCAGACGAAAACGCGAACAAACGCGGTTTACTAGGGTCAGCAGTGCTCCACGGGGTACACTGTCACTAGCGTATATATATTTTTAACACAAAGGTTTGAGCATTTTAGCCAATCATAGTCATTATTTAGTTCAATAGACTTGTTTTTTCTCGCCGAGGCAGTTAAGCATATCAAGGCCTTTGTTTTTGAGTGGGTGATCCAAACCGGCTGGTTGCGCTGTAGCCAAACTCAATGGACTGCTATCTATTAAAATTACAGTCAGTCTGCCGACGTTCTCAATACCAGAGGCCTCAGCTAGCGAGACAACTCCCAGAGCACCGAGCTGTGCTATTCTTGATCCAGGTCATGCGGCGGTTCCCAGGCCGCAACTGCAGTGAGCCCCAAATACACAATTTCCCACCACGTGCTCTTTTCCCCACAAGATCAACGCTTCCGACAATACTTTTGTCTCTAACATGTGTAAGACATTTTTTAGTTTGTCTAACCCCAAAATCAGGGCTTAAAAATCAAGTTGCTAAAATTTGAGACACTCGCCTTGGATGACTCCTGACCCATCCAACCCGCATTTTTCACGGGTAAAGAACCTAGCATGCACGATAAATGCATTGAAACACTTGGCGTCAGGGCTGTCAACGTCAATGTACGTGATTTCTGAGGTGTTCAGGAGTGTCGCATCTTCATCACTTGCGACGCGTAGCTGGGATGTCTTTGGTGTTGAAGTGACGTAAAAAGTTGGCAAGGAAGACAATATATAGGTCAAAATACACGGCATCCAATAACTACTGGTTAGAAATAGAGCTGCTGAAAAGTCGAACATCTTTCTGCCTTATAAGTTCTTAGAGTTGCTGGAATAGGGTAATTACCTTAAGGGAAGTGTAGGCCCAAGAAGGGTTAGAAATTTAGAGGCTGTTGTTTTGATCAATTCAGGCTTCGGGCATTATTTCTATGTCTTCTATCTATGGGACAATCAAGCTTTACTTACATCATGTACAACATATTGACTATTTTACTGGAGTATGTACATAGCATCGACTGTCGTTCAGGTATAGGGCGAAATCAGCTCCGTTGAAGCAGGGAGCCCAAGGTGTCTGAGGAAGCTGTGCCTGATGAAGAGTCCATAAAGGTTGCGTTGCGAAATGTCAGGATTTCCCACTAAGTACAACTATTTTAGACAGGGGATAACTAGAGAAGCTGAGGGGAGGGTAGTTTAGATGGAATGCTCAAACAACGGAGCGATATCGAACTGAGCCGACACCTACAGCCCGACAGGATTGTCTACTTACTACTCCCAGCGCCGTGTTTTACGAGATGGGAACGGATTGCAATGATTTATCGAAGCTTAGAGCCTCAGAATTAATGAGGAGGATCTGCTGGCGGCATTGGCGAGCTGTGAACGACGTGTTGCTGAAATGCGGGTGGGAGACCCATGTATCTACTTTTCCCCATAAATTATGCAGACGCTGGGGTGGACTATTGGGTACCAAACTCACAACTCCTGGTCGCCCAGATAGTATGTAAGAGCAGGAAGCCTCGCGGGACATGAGAGCCATCCAACAGCTTGTTGGTTCCCTGGACACACGTTTGCTGTCGTGGTTTGCTTAGCTTCACGATCACCCACCCACCATCTTCGTCTTGTCATACTCTATCCCTCTTTTATGCAGCAATAATGCGTGCCCTTAAGGCCATGAAAGCTGGTGATTGTCAATGTTAGTGATGGACATGATCTTTCTATTGGTACTTTGATAGCTGCAATGATCCTGAGAATGACTTTATTATTATTTTCACAAACGGCGGACTGGGCGCGTCTTGTCTTGGATATCTTTTCACTGGCATGGGACCATGCCTGCTGGAGCCTAATGCCAATCATGCCATTCCTAACCTTGGTCATGGAATAACAATGAGTCTATATTATTTATCGACCAGCCAGCGGGAACAGGGTTTTCGAAGCTGGCGGATAACCAGCCGTTGCTTGTATCGGAACGGGACACCGCTCAAGATTTCCAGTAATTCCTAAAATTCTTCTTCACATACGGTTTCCCAGAAAAGGAGCGCTTGCCTATCCATCTCGCTACCGCGTCGTACGGCGGGCACTACGGTCCTGTGTATCTGCAGCACATTATTGAATCTCGGCGATACAACCCCAGCTTCGCTACCTGGGGCAACGTACAATCTTTGATTCTCATAGATTGTGTTATTGACTTTACAGCGCTTGCTTTGGGCGCGTACAACATGGTTTGTAAAGACAGAGAGAGGGCCGGCCTCCTCAATGCGATTGCGTGCGAGGCCATGGCAAGTCACATGCCTGAGCAGCTGAGACTTGGCCGTAGCTGCCAGCTGGCTTACTATGGGGAGGAAAATGCCGTGCTGCCTATGAGTTTGGACAGAATTATATTCACGTTCCCATGAATGATCTAGTAAGAGTGGGTAAAATCAGCCCTGGTAACAGTGAGTCCTTCTTAATGTTCACATGTTGTTTCTCATACTCTTTGCGACTTCAATTCTGCTACGAGCTGCTGTCAAACGGTCAATAACCCAGAATATAATTAATGCTGAGGTTCGTCCTATGCAGTCGAGAGAGGTGTCTTAGTCCCGAATGGCCATATTGCCTTATCCTCGGTTCAGTCAGTATAGACCTTTATGTCAACCAGAACTGGGTGAAAGCAGCGCTTGGTTTCCCAGCTTCTTTTAACTTCCAGTCCATCAATCAGGGTATACACCTTACTTTCCACAAGCATAGATCGCCATAGAACTCTACCACTAAGGAATTGGTCGAAGTGCTGGATGCATATTCTGAGACGCCTCCAGTTGTCGACATTAAGGTGTTAGTCATGAATGGCAATCTGGACTATGTTGTGAATACGCAGGGCAATATGTGGCAGTATGATAAACTGGGATGGGTTGGACTGTCAGAGTTCGCCTCAGAAAACTGGCAGCCTTTGCGCAAGGATTTAGCTGTAATGGGTCTTGGAAGGCTACGAGGGACGGCCGATTAGCATTTGTGGCAATTGATGACGCGGGACATACGGTGACTAGCGATGTAATCGAAGGCTCCAATCGTATTGTACAAACATGGTTAGAAGGAGGGTGGCGAATGTGAAATAGCCAGAAGACTGTGGCTGGTAGACCCTGTTTGTGCATGACAATTGAGGCATAGAGGCAAACGGCAGCGCTAGCTATTATAGTATCAGCATCATGTTCAGGTTATAATTGTGAGGTGCTAAGCCACACTTGTGGATTATCGCAGCGAAAAAACTAGTTGTTATGAAATTTGGGGAAGATGTGTGGACTGAAGCGTCAGATGGGGGGATGCCATGGAACCCTGTGTGGAAGACGACATTGATTATGCTACAGAGTAGTATGTTTTGCAGACAGTTCGCAGCACTACGTTTAACTATATAGATAGAGGTCAGAGGCGTTCAATACAGCGTCGTGGTTTGCTTGTAGTCCTCTGCACATCCACTTGAGATGCCTAAAGATTTGGAATCATATCTTAGCAAAAAGAGATACTTATTGATCGTTACCACGGTCTCAAAAAGTATCTATCCAAATACGCCGCAGCTCCTTAGCCCAATTCTATGATTTCCCGCCCATTGCCAGGCTGTCCATGCTTGCAAATATACCCGGATGCTTTGTAGTTAATACTGTCTCACGAAGTTCAACTGCGTGTCGATACAGGTGCTCTGCTGCTCAATACTACTCTAGCGCAAAACTGTACGACTAATTTATATGCTCGTGGCGATTGCGTCTCCATTTCTTGACGTTGGGGTGTTCATTTTTGGGAGGGCACTTGCAGAACGGTCAGCTAACTACGGAGAACTGGTCGGCTCACTCCATGCAGCGCTTTGGTTCCTACTAAAGCACCGCGGTTTGTTTTGAACTTGGTGAAGCGACTGGCTGCGCCAAAAGGACAAAGCACTCAAATCTCAGCACTAGCCGGACGACATTTCAGGACCCTTTCACTCATCAGTCCCTCTAAAAATGCAGCAGTTTGCTCAGACGCCATAGGTTGGTGGGCGTCTAGTCTGTTTCTTGTAGTTGTTAGAATGACAGTAAGAATTGCGCGGCAGGCTGATGGGTAACTTCTCTGCTGATTTACGTGGAGGCTCAAAGAATCGATGCTGGATTTGCTACTAGGACCTCGTCTATTTCTAGACTGCCGCTTCTTTGTGTTCGGCGAGCATTCGCACAAAGTGCCTGCACAATCGAGGATGGTCGCAGCGCGCGGAACCGCGAGATGGACTCGAGACTCAACCACTGCTTTTGCACACCAGCACAGTACACCATCTACCGCATTGGGAACAGATATCCCCATCACTCTAAAGGGACTAAACATATTCAGTTACGCTCAAGCTCCTTGCTATCTCCTTGCTCGTAAACAGACTTCAAGGATCCTCTGGTTTTTTGGTATAAATAGATGGTGTTTGCGCATCACCTTATCCAATATCACGAGTACCTGCCAATGCATCTGCCGCCTCAACTTTCCCAGATATTAAAACACAAGTACAGAGTTGCCTATGCTAGATAGTGTTTCTAGATGCTCTTTACATAACACATTCTCACGAAGCTTCTTTGCCTGGCATCTTCTCACGACACCCAAGTGTCTGCCGATGCTTCTCGGCCTCCTCGTACTTCCCTAATTTACCAAGCACTTTAGCGAGGTTATTTATGCTAGTTAGCGTGTCCGGATGGTCTTTGCCTAGCACCTTCTCACGACGCTCAAGTGTCTGCCGATGCATCTGCTCGGCCTCCTCGTACTTCCCTAATTCACCAAGCACTGTAGCGAGGTTATTTGTGCTATTTAGCGTGCTCGGATGGTCTTTGCCTAGCACCTTCTCACGACGCTCAAGTGTGTGCCGATACATCTGCTCGGCCTCCTTGTACTTCCCTAATTCACCAAGCACTTTAGCGAGGTTATTTATGCTAGTTAGCGTGTCCGGATGGTCTTTGCCTAGCACCTTCTCACGACGCTCAAGTGTCTGCCGATTCATCTGCTCGGCCTCCTCGTACTTCCCTAATTTCCCAAGCACTTTAGCGAGGTTATATATGCTAGTTAGCGTGTCCGGATAGTCTTTGCCTAGCACCTTCTCACGACGCTCAAGTGACTGTCGAAGCATCTGCTCGGCCTCCTCGTACTTCCCTAATCTATAAAGCACTGTAGCGAGGTTATTTATGCTATTTAGCGTGCCCGGATGGTCTTTGCCTAGCACCTTCTCACAACGCTCAAGTGTCTGCCGATGCATCTGCTCGGCCTCCTCGTACTTCCCTAAGTCACCAAGCACTATAGCGAGGTTATTCATGCTAGTCAGCATGTCCGGATGGTCTTTGCCTAGCACCTTCTCACGACGCTCAAGTGTCTGCCGATGCATCTGCTCGGCCTCCTCGTACTTCCCTAATCTACCAAGCACTGTAGCGAGGTTATTTATGCTATGTAGCGTGTCCGGATGGTCTTTGCCTAGCACCTTCTCACGACGCTCAAGTGACTGCCGATGCATCTGCTCGGCCTCCTCGTACTTCCCTAAATTACCAAGCACCATAGCGAGGTTATTTATGCTATGTAGCGTGCCCGGATGGTCTTTGCCTAGCACCTTCTTATGACGCTTAAGTGACTGCTGATGCATCTGCTCGGCCTCCTCGTACTTCCCTAAACTATCAAGATCCATAGCGAGGTTATTTATGCTAGCCAGCGTATGCGGATGGTCTTTGCCTAGCACCTTCTCATGACGCTCAAGTGTTTGTCGATTCATGCGCTCGGCCTCGTTATATTTCCCCTGACATGCGAGCAGAGTTGCGAGGTTCCCTATGCTGTAATCTATGGTCCAATGGTCTTTACCAAATACCAACTCCGAAAGCTGTAGCGACTGACGACACATCTGCTCTGATTTCTGATATTGTGCTAATAAAAAATAACTGTCGGCCACATCACGCAAAAGGCTAGCCTCTACCTTCCCACCTCCGGGATGTTTCCGTAACTCTAGTGCCGCCTGTGCGTGTGGTAGATATTTCATCCACACGACTCTGTTCTCGTGCTCTGGAGATGGAAATACTTGATTAAGCCGCTGTATCGCAGACGTTACAATGCGTTTTAGTTCCTCGTTTCCTAGCCAGTTTTGCATTGCAAGTCGAACAAGCCGATGCATATCGATTAAATCTTGCCCCTCTCTGTGAGAAATAAATGCATATGCTCTGAGCGTACCAATTGCCTCGTCCATGTCTAGCTCACTTTCTGATGGTGGCAGCAAGGATACAGGGATGTTCTTCTCCCCAAGTACGCACAGAAATTTCAGATATTGGGTAGCAAGTGGTTTGTCCCGTGAGACATGGTCGAAGGAAATTAACCAGGTTGTGGCGACCGGATTTCTGATGGTCTTGTAGCGGCACTGGTCCTCGAAGTCCTTACTGAGTAACTTAATCATAATTTTATCACTGGACTGATAATGATGGAGATATCTTGCCGTCGTTATTCCCGTCTCGGCCATGTAGGCCGAAGCCTGCTTGATGGCTAGTGGCAAGTTGGCCAGAAGGCCAAGCAGCTCCATGCTGCTTTCAATATCACTTGTCTGATATGCTGTCAAGTTCTTCTGCAACAGTTCCGTTGCCTCGGTTCTGCTCATCTCCGCTATGGTGAGAACACCACTTTTTGGTATGTCTAGATTCACAACCATCATATGATTCCGCGTTGTAAACAGTATTGAGCCCTGTCGACTAAATGGCAAATAGTCTGATAGTCTGTTTGCGCCAAAGAGCAACGTAACATCATCGGCATTATCGATAATCAAGAGCCAGCTGCCACTGCTGCCGTCACTTAGCGCAGTTTTAACAAGTCGCTTAACATTAGCCTGATCTTCGTCAATGCCCCCAATCTTCATCTGTCTGCCGATATCGCGGTAAGCGTTTTCAAATGTGTTTTCATCCACAGCCGGAACCCAGAAAATAGAGCAATCCGGATACTCATTGCGGACCCGGTAGACGGCCTCTAGCGCAATCTGCGTCTTACCGACCCCCCCGAGGCCCTCGATGGCGGTTCTCTGGCAGTCGTCCGTGTTCGTGTCTGGCTTGATTCTTTCCAGAAGGTTTATTAAAACTGTTTCTCTACCAACGAAGCCCTGATTTCTTCCAAAAGGAACTAAAAAATGGCCTACCAGCGGTTTGACCACGACCCGACCCTGATGTCTATCTGTTTGGATGTATCGTTCTAAAATCGCCTTCGACGCCGATGCTGCGGTCGCTGATGCGAAATCCTGCCACTTCTTGTTCTTATGACAGTCGGCATAATCGCACACACCTTTCACCACAATACATGGCATTTCTTCCCATACTCCCGCGCCTTCCATCTCAAATGCGATGACGCCTTCTGTCTTGGCGATCCTATCCCGGTCTTCTCCGGACTTCATAACTGTATCGCCAGATGCAATTGCGCCAATGTGGATAGCTGGTTCTTGCGCCCCGTCTTTCATTTCTCGCTCCAACTGCTGCCTCCCTTGAAGTCGTTCTCTGGGCTCCAGGTATCTTTCGTCGCATCCTAGATCATCACATAACGAGCCGAGAGCTTCGTCACAGACAGGATCCATTCTTCCATGGCAGTTACTGCAGATGCACCTCGGCAAGACGCGGTGCTTGTGTCGATAGCCTGACTCGAATAACTTGTCCTCGACCACCCCGGGATATTGGTATCTAGCATGATGATTCCCAGCCTGTCCTTGCAATTGACTGAGAAAGTGTGCAGTCCGTTCTTGGAGTCGGTCTTTACCGTTATCTGTGTGAAATAGAGCAAGAAAGTTGCGGAGATTTCTGTTATGCTTGCCTAAGTTATCTTCGATTGTATCCTTGCGCAAAAATCCATCGGGATATTTCCTGCCTAGGTCGTATTGAACAACAGTCTTGCTAATAACCACATCTCCTAGCAAGATCTCGTCCTTGCCATAATATGGGACGCCTCCACAGATCCCAACAAGAAGCACTAACCTCAGTGCCCTGTAGCTCAGTTGCATGTGGATTGCCGCGGTAGCTGCGTTTACTTTGCCCATATGTGAGAGAGCCAGCACGACGTTATGCTTGCCGATGCGACCAGTGGTGTAGATATTGACATCTTTGGGCGCTCTCCCAAATGCATCGCCATCCTCGTCCCAACGCTCATCAAATAGAAGAGCTACTGCATCGTACTCGAGTGGCAACGCACAAATGATGGCGATTTCGAAGTCGTCTCGCGTGGAAGGGCGGGGTGTCATGGCGGGAACCGCATATACGACGATTGAAGGGGCAAGTCACTAAGTTATATTATATTAGTCTGTTTCAATCAAAGCTGTATTAAGATGTCTTACCAATTGGTTTTGGCATCAAACAAGGCCCATGCCGATAGCCGGATCGCTGTGGCCCTTCCGAAGAATCACTGACGTACTCGCAGGAAATGCGGTGAAGTCAGAGAGAGGGGCAACCCCGCTCTCCACCTGCTATCAACCGGCCCGGCCCGCCAATGGATCCGAACAGCATGCCCAACCTAAAGCGGTGGACTTTCTCAGAGCACATGGTTCCCCAACTGTCGAAACATTCTAGACCCGAACGTGGCATCGAATACAGACGTGACAATGTTTTCCAGTCACGAAATCCACATAGTGAGCATTGATTATCTACCATCGGGTTCGGGTGCCAAAACCAACTCAGCTCCCTGGCAGTGAGATTCCAGAATAGCGGCATGCCGAAGACGTCTGCTGCAAAGTGGTAAGGAGATCGGACGACTGAAAAGGGTCCCTTGTAAGCAATACCCATATCATAGTCATTAATTGCCCTTTTAATGGTCAAATTCTCTTCCACAACACTGTCTCAATGGCACCGCGACAACTTCACCCTGATGAGTACACTGTAGGGTTAGTATGCGCTCTCTCGACCGAGCTTGCAGCAGCACAGGAAGTTCTGGACGAAGAGCACGAAGGCCTCGACTTGGACGCAAATGACAGTAACCTATACACCTTGAGGAGTATCGGCCAGCATAATGTCGTGGTCGCATGTCTGCCGCTGGGCCAGGCAGACAATAACTCTGCTGCCGCAGCCATAGTCCAGATGAGCTCGTCCTTTAACGTAGTTCGCTTTGCTCTGATGGTAAGTAGTGGCGGTGGAGTGCTGAGCGCGGAATCTGACATACCACTTGGGGATATGGTCATTAGCCAGCCGGTCCAAAAATATAGGCCTAGGGGCTTCGAGCGCAGAGGTTCCTCAACTTTCCACCCTCGATCCTACTACCAGCAGTCGCGAAACTACGGGCCAACTTACTCCGATGAAGAAGCAAACTTTCGGAATATATGTCCAAGTTTCACTATGTTGCCGATTTGATACGCGACAACGCAGGTGCCGATGTTCTCTTTGAGGCAACATATTTTCATACTAGAGGGTAGACACGCCAACCTTGCAGCGAGGACAAAGTCGTATAACGAAAAACACGTGAGAGTCCCCAAGTTGTGAATTACTACGGCACAATAGCATCCGACAACAAGTAATGAGAGATTGGACGACAAGAGATCAGGTAAGCACGGCCGTAGCGGCGTACTGCCCTTTGGTAAAGAAGCGACTGGCTTGATGACGAACAGCTTCCCATATCTCGTGATCCGCGGCATTCACAACTACGCCGACTCGCACAAGAACAAAAGGTGGCAGCCATACGTGGCCGGGACGACGGAGGCGTGTGCCAGGCAGGTACTGTCAGTTATAGTCGAGGCAGAAATGGTGTGAGTCGAAACTCCCTGTACGGATCTATATCTCAGTCGATATACGCATCAGCGGGTCTCATCAAAGGCTCACGGAGCTACACACCGTCGAAATGTACCTCCCTTGCCTCAACAACCAGCATATGATGCCCGGCGCTCGCCGGTCCACCGACCTACCACGAGCCGTTATAATTGATGCGATCTCTGGCAAATCGGTTGGAGGGACTGTGAACTGCGGGGCTCAGACCGAGCGAGGCGTGCTGTTGCTGGCAGACGCATGTACGGCTCTGTTACCTTGCTCGTCCCACAAGACCGTACCGGGTACTTCTCTCCATCATATAGCCGCTGACGATACTTTGACAAGTCATCGATTCCCAGCCTCCAATGACAGGCTCTGTAGAGTGCGAGTATTCGTCCCGGTATTTTGACCAAGACCAGACATGTCGCACGCCGGGTTAGTGTCTCAGATCTCACTGTTTCGCTTTCCTGGACAGAACAATGTTCCTGATTAAGATTGACCATTGGGATGGTCCTTTAGGATACTTTAATGAACTAGAGACTTACGTTTCCGACCCGGCAGGAGTTGACAAATCAATGACGGGGATATGACAGGCGGTGTTCTGATTATCAAGTTGCTTCCTCCATTTGGAATTTGTTCACAAGCCTTTTCCATCGCAAGTAGAGTGGGACAGGAACCAAGACAAGAATTATGGGTAAAAGGGTGAGTAACATAATGGTTGGGTAGCCGACTGAAGGAAATACTCTCGTTGAGCCTAGGCGTAGACTCTGGTCGAGGCGCCTGGTGGCGAATCAAGTCCGTACAATACCTTTTCCGTCACCGAAGTCAGTAATCGACTCAAATTACACCGCAGGATAGCTATATTTACCTCAATCACAAACAAAAACATACAACATTGGAAATTATCCAATGTAGAGTGATGCTGGCACATCTCAGCGCAACTTTGTATGGTATGGTAATTGTAATCGATAGGTCGACCGATGCCGCCCTCTCAGATCCATGACACGACGAGGTTTATAGTCTAAGCTGTATGATTTCTATTCATTTTCTACGCATAATTTAGTAACTATTGCTTTGTAGAAGAAGTACTACGTGGAAAGAAGTAAGTTGTGGACAATTGGCCACCAATATGAACGGTATAAACTGGCCTGATAACAAATCTAGCTGGATGATCGGATGGCGTCCAATTCGAAGAAACACATAACTAATTCAAAAGACACCAGCTCCTGAACATATCACGCAGCTTAGCTGCTCACTTCGTTCTGCCTCAGCTTCCTGCCCTATGTAAGTAACCCAACTACAGGTTCGCATAAGTAGACAGATGAGACAGGCGAACCTCGGGAGAAACGACTATGCCGCAGAAGATGCTAGTTAAGCCCCAGCAAAGTTTTCTTCGGCTTTGTTCGGCTCCATAGCTGCCGGTATTCTGGCTTTCATTCGGTATCTCCTTACGTCCGAGTGTGGAGCTTGATGGCATGCATCCTAATTTGAATGGAATGGTGAGAATAGTCGGCTCTAATCAATTGATGGAGCTGAGTAGAGCTCATTTGGAAGAGCCGTAGGTTTGGCTTGAGACTCACTGACTCTTGCTTGTCTGCTGGTCATCCGGCAGAGCTGACAACTCAACACCTTTGTTACGGGACAGAATACGATGGCTTGTTGATTACAAGTCCTTTCGTTGACCATCCTGCTTACCCATTTCTGCAGGTTCTATGTTGCAGACCTCGATCCAACCTATAATAAAAGAACGAAAATATGTCCGGAGTAGAAAACAGGGCCACAATTTATTGCCCTGCATATTACTAGGAATTGAAACCCAAAACAGTGGGCCTGGCAAGCCCGCTCTAACCAATTCTTAAAACTACTATAACTTTGGTACATGAAGTGTAATCTGCAGGTAACATACATGCTACAAGTTGAGTCTCCACCATCCCAAGCCTGCAGATAGCGAGTATGCCGAGCTATCCGTCAATCATCAGCAATATCAATGCAGAGCGTGAAGCTTGTCGTGTGATGTCCTGGCGTCCTGTAGCCACAGGAATATCCTTTATACTGGAAGACGAAAAACCTCCGTTTGGGGGGAAGAAGCTCTACGCATGTTCTTCACAAGCTTCGCTGCCTGCGCTCCAGTTAGCTAGCCAAATTTTTAGGGTTGCAGTCTTTTAAGACTATAGCAAAAATAGGATTTGGGCACTGCGTCCAACCTTGCGAAACAAAGCGATACATGGGTGCTTCTCGTGCAGGTATCCCACCCAGCGTTAATCTTGAATTCCCACCAACGGGTCTTCCTCCATTAGGTGCATGAAGCATGAGGTCTAGATATAAGTGCCGTCACATGAAAATTTATATTGGCATAGAAGCAGCTGCGTAGCCCATTGCTGCCACCAAAATTAACGCATTCGAGAGCCGGGTCGGCAGCCAATGAGGAGGGGAAGGTTAGCTTGGAGTGATCATCTGAGGAGAAAATCCAGTAGCCTGTTGTTGCATTGTATGCACGTCACTCTAACCCGTTGTTTGAATGGGCTGTCCTACCAGAACGACTTTGCCCATTGTTCGTGTGGGGAGCGAGCTAATACAGAATTGCGTCAGGTCTTCTATACTGAGCGCGCAGGAGTGCATGCCAACAATCTTGCAGCGAAGGCTGTCTGAAGTGGGGAAACTACATCATGTCTCGGCATCAACAAACAAGGCGGCGTGAGACAGGGGGGCTTGTCAAAATTTGCAGGAAGCTAATTAAGAGATATAATGGGCCCCATAACCTCTCGACTACTTGGACGAAGACAGGAATATTGTGAAAAATAAGGTTGTATCTGACCAACGACCGCTGCTTCCTTAATCATGTTGTCACAGATCAGACGGCATGCTCAAGTGCGCGCTGACGCCATCTTGATTACACCAGGGCCTGTCTGATGCCTCGGTTTGGACGACTCTGGTTATGTCCGGGTTTGCCCGGTGTCCCTCCTTGTCACTGCCAGGCACGGGTTACGCGGCATAAATTCTGAAATGGGCGTGCGTACTGCCTCTCAATTAAATGCCGCCATGGTGAAATACGTAAGACACTGAAAATACAGCACGTTGTGTAATTAATCGTGGGAATCGAAAAGGCATGGTCTTGCCCAGCCCTTTCCACCTACATAGTGGAAGCAGATTAGTATATCTATCCGTTGTACAGCCTTCTGTACTTCATAGGCCGCGTGTGATAGTTAGTAGTGGGTCAACTAGTGCTAGTGTAGGCTTGGCTTTGGACGATAACTGAGATCCGTTTCTTTATCTTCCTTCAAAGCCTGCTGCTAGTCATTCAATTTTTCGCAATGATCGTTTCGCAGCGACCGTGGGCATCATAGCCAGACCTCTGACTAGCTAGCACGTGGCGGTGGCAACGGCTTGAGGACGTGCTTCCAGCTGTGGCAATTAGTTGACCAGTTAGTCGGTAAAACTACTAAACGTAGAGCAAGGCGAAAGCACTGGACCGCCCCGCTGGCCCCACCAGTCAACCCAGCGTCGTCAAAGCGATGAACCATTATCTCTCCTGTCAGCCCATGATTGCTCAAGGGGACAAAACACCTCGGAAGAGAGTTGTTCTGGTGGTCGAAAATGAGCTCGTGACATGTTATTAGGAGAAGGAAGGGAGAACAGAAAGGAAACAGAAAGGAAACAAAAAGTATATTAAGGGTCAGAAAGCCCTGCAAGGATGGGGACGAGTAACAGACGTCAGCGAGGGGTAATTACAATCAACACACACGGAGGCACGGAGTACGAAGTAGTTCTAGGAATAACTAACCTCCTGCTTGGATGGCTTCACCAAATTCTCGGCTTCATTGCTCGCGCCCGCATCGGCGAGCCACACCGGCCGGCCGGCCACAGCCAACTACAGCGATGGGATCGCACACAAAGCTGAGGCAACTCGACCTTTGCGCAATGCTATATGCGTGTGGGCTGATTTAATATATCACGGACAGAGTGGGGTTCTCCCCCTTTGGCCCATCTGGCTCTCTGGCCGTCAGTTCCGTTTCACACCCCCTAGCGCGGCTATCTACGAAACATACTTATCGCAGCCAATTACAGAATATCAGCTTCACCCAGACGGTAATTTCACGTGCGGCCGTGGCAGGGCAGAGAGCCAACTTGACGTCCGCCCCGTTTTGCCGGAAATAAAGTTTAAAGCCATTCGATCCCTGACGCCTGTCGCCTGGTTTCTGTTGTGGTGCGCGCATTGCGAACACTGCCGATCGTGAACATTACAAGGTTACAAATATACTCGAGAATATATTAATTCGGACAGACACTTCAGCGCACTTTGGACGTGTTTGGACTCGTGTATCCCGGCTTCTCCGAGCCCTTGGTGATACTGACGCCGCCGCTTGACTCCATGGCTCCGTCCCTCCGCGATTGTAGCCTCGGCATCTTTGCTATGATACAAGATTGTGTGCTGGATGAAGAGGGGCTTCGTGAACTTGTAGTTAACCACTTCATGGCTCGCACACGTATATAAGGCGGTCGAGTCTTGCCCTCTACTCGAATTACTCCATCACAACCACAACCACAGCCATAACTACAGCTACAATCACAGCTATAACCACACTCCTTTAACTTCAAAAGCAATCTTAGACATCTTCGCCCGTCCTCCAGCAACCTCTTTTCTATTTCTAACAATTCAATATAATACTTCCATCTCCACCACCACCACCACCACCACCTTCAAAATGAAGTTCACTCAGTCCATTCTTTTCGCCATGACCGCCGTGTCTGCTGTCTCCGCCGCAGCTATCCGCCGTAAGTCAATGAGACACTCTCTGTGGAATGATATCTCAACCCAGGATGCTAATTTGTTGTCAGCTGTCAACGAGGTCCGCGCTGTCGGAGACGCCACCACCACCGTCTCGCGAGCCATCAACCCTCAGGTCGAAGCCTCCACCAACGCCGCCCGCGCTCCCGCCACGGCCCAGCCCAGCATCATCGAGATTGCCGGAAACCTCGCCAAGGCGGTCGCCAGCGGCCAGCCCGACCAGATGATCCAGGCCGTCATCTCCCTGATCACCACCATTGGCGGCGGCATCCTCTCGCCCAAGAGCCTCGAGGAGAATGCGGCTTTCCAGTCCGCCGCCCAGGAGTTCACCAAGGTGGCTTCCAGCGGTGACGAGGCCGCCATTGCCTCCACCATCCAGAAGTTCGCTGAGAGCCTTCAGGGCGAGGCCGGTTCCGCCAGCCTCGCCAAGCGTGCCTCCATTGCCGAGGCTGCTTCCAACCTCGCCAAGGCTATCGTCAGCTTGAACCCTGCTGCCATCGCCAGGACCTCTGTCGAGCTTGCTGCTGCCATTGTTGGAGGCAGACTGTTCTAGTTTACGCAAGCTGTCATTGCCAGGTGATCTTTCAGCTGCTCATCGAAGCTGGTACCGCTTTGAGAACCCTGGATGGGATATTGGCTCGGTGGTCAGCTGGCCTGGATTTCACACGGGTGTGAGTGAACCCTCGCTTGCCGGCCAAAAGCTTGGGGTTGCAAAAACTTCGCTTCTTTGCTCTTCACTGTTCATTAAGACTTGGTTTTGATAATCAAAGCATAGCATAGATATTGGATGGTAGAAAGGCGGCAAAGCATTCGTTTAGATGTTGGCTTGGGTCTCTAGACCATATTTTCTGAAATTTGATATCTATTTTGTTACGTCATTCGATGGTGTATCGTAGCGGTGATGTTGCAAGCAATGTGTGAATGAGATGCCGCTTTTCAGTATGCCAGCACAAAGAATTCGACTATCACGGAGACAGTTTGTACTGCCATCCAGTTTGTAGAATGGCTCTTGCTACCAATCATTTTGCCAAAGAAAAAAGACTCTTGTATTCATAGATATTTTTTCACATTATAATGCGATGAGCTTACAGAAATCACTTTAAAGGTGGTGCAGGTGTCGATTTGGTAGTCGTATCGCCTTCGGCAGCATCCCAATCAGGGCTATCCAAACGCGCATTGTCCTCGTCGACTATCCTACCAATTTTGCCTTTTTTACGCCCTCGCTTCTCAAGGATCGCAATTAATGCAATAAACGGGATAGTCAAGGCGCCTGTCACCAGGCTCGCAATGTAGCCCCTCGTATACTCCGGAGCATCCGTGACGGGGTAAAAAATGAGAGGCCACCAGCTCACAAAGGCAAAGTCAAACGAGTTCATGAAACCAGTCGTGATTGCTCGCAGTTGAATGTCGTGCGCCGTCAGATCGGCCATCCATGAGTACCACAGAGCCTGTGGCGCGTACGTTGTTCCCAGGAGGTAGAAGGCGAAAAAGTAGCCGGCGTCGGTCGATGGATGGGCGACCAAGATGGCGCTGCCGATGACAAACGTGACTCCAATGCACATGGAGCATTCCCATCGAGATCTAATTCGGTCGGAAAGAATGGTATAAATGAGAGTGGCTACAATGGCAGTCGCGTACTGCGCCGTGGGATAATTGTTCTGCTGAATGACGGAGTATCCGCGCGACGCCATCCAGAGTTGCATCACATTGTTGCCTAGACTTTGAACACATAGGGAATAAACTGCGAATTATTTCTTAGCAACCTTTTTGCAGGTTCGGGCTTGACGATAGCTGGGACCGGGTAAATGCATCAGGAACTCACGCATGAATATGGTTGGCAGCAGCCAGAACTGCCAACTAAGGAGAACACGTCGAAATACTGTCCGATCCCAAGTGTGTTTCCTTGCTCTACCCAGGCGCCCGACCGCGTATTCCTTTTGTTCTGCTGAAAGAAATCCGGCGCTGCGATGATGCGGTAAATCCGGGATGAAAAACCAACCTGTGGTGTTGATCAGCAGTTTAGAATAATAGAAGTGAGTTCACGGCATTGCACATACCAAAAATGGCAATGGGAATGGTCATAACCGAGACCACGACAAACATCAAGCGCCAAGCAGGTAAAGCAGAATGCCCAGACAGTGAGCGCAACAGGCCAGCTTGGATCCATCCTCCGGCCATGTTGCCCAGATTCCCAAACCCGCAAAAGACGGCAGCTCTGGTGCCCAGCTCCGCCTGCGTATACCACGAGCCATAGATAAAATGCGCTCCGACACTAGAAAGACCAAATCAGCACGCAAACTCGATAACATCAGGACGCTACCTCGACAAGACACTAATATGCGCTATGACCAGTGGCAAACTTACTATGAAATGGCCATAAATGCCCCTTCAAAGCCATTCAGCACAAAGACTTGCCATACATGCTCAACCCGAAAAGTGATCAGAGTAAGTACGCTCCATAGGGTATTCGCCACAACGAAGACATGTCGCGGACGGACAAGTGTCAGGATTACTGTGGAAGGGATCTGGAACACGGCATAGACTATGGTGAAGATTGTGTACATGTAGTTGTAGTCCTTGCCCTGGAAGCCAACTTCGTCCCTCATGCCGCTGATGTAGGCTGTGCTGTAGCTCGCTCGGTTGATGCCAAACAGGAACCAAATGACGGAGAAGTAGAGCAGGAGCGTGAAGTCGAGCTTGATGAGCAGAGTGCGCTCCGTACATGGCGCGCCCCAGACGGCCGTGATGACCCGCGACAGCGCCATTGGAAAAGGTTCGAGTTCGGTGCGTTGGCAGTACCTATTCACAGCGCCGGGTCACTTGAAGACGCTGCCGTGCATGTACCAGCCGAGTCGCACAATGACGGCTCACGGTCGGCGCTCGAGGGAAGGAGGATGAAAAGTCGGGTGTTGCGTGAATTAATTGTCGATCACGTAGCCTCTGGTCTGGTCTGCGTGCGGCACGGTACCGCTGTGCGCCGGGGATTGCATCACACCTGCAAGGTCGCACGACATGGACTGCCTGTCTTGGTTTGTAGCTCATGCAATAGGGCGTAGTACTGCAGAGTCACGTACAACGACTCCGTAAAGCACTTAACGATAAGCACATGCACAACGTCCGGAGTATACCAAGAAAGTTTACACCCGGGCGACCTTTGGTGCCACTTTCAGCGGGAGCAGCCAGTGCTCTTTTAGCTGTAACGCTGTCAACTGGCAAGCATCATCGTCCGCTATTGAGGGGCGGGCTCAAGTCGCGCTTATCAACAGAACCGACCCAGTCAGACATCCGACCATCACCTTTTCATAGGAATTTACATCCAAGCTGTCAGTCTCGGTCCCAATCCGTCTGCCCTCTTTGTAGAGCAGCCAAATATTTCGAAGGCTTCAGGAATTCTCGCCCAGCACGCAGCCTGAGCGCCTCAACCGCCACCTGCAGTTATGTAGGCGAATCACGCAGGCTATTTCATCTTATGCTATGAGACGCGGGCTTCCCCATAATCGCATATGCACCAGATGCTGTCAGCCGCATATCGTCGCAACTAGCAGTCAGCATCAATGTGAATCCAGCACTCGCACACCTCGCCGCGACCTCGGCTCCCCCGACAGCAGTTCAATCCACGATGTCGCCAGCAAATGTATCCTCCAAGCTTTTGACCTCTGATCAGAAGTCAGATCAACCCAACTCCGAATATGGCCTGCACACCTTGGTGGCAAGAGACCCCCTCGCGGATGGCGTCACGGACATTGTCGCGGTACACGGGCTGAACGGACACTACGAAAAGACATGGACCGAAGAGGTGAGCCAGTACAACTGGCTCCGCGATTCGTTCACGGGGGCATCCGAGACCATCACGGCCCGTGTAATGTCGTTTGCCTACAATGCCAAGGTGCAAAGTAGCAAGTCGACCGCCGACATCTTCGATTTCGCCGCCCAGTTGTTGGAGTGCTTGCTTTCACAGAGAGAGACTGTGATTGAACAGAGGCGCCCTATCGTGTTCATATGTCACAGCTTGGGTGGCATTGTGTTTAAGCAGGTGAGCGACTGCGGCAGAAACGGCACGTCCCGAAAAACGGCGACGCTGAGGCAAATAATGTAACAGGCCTTCAACGCGGCATGCAGTCAAAGCCGATATGAGAACCTCGCAAAGAAGACAATTGGCGCCATGTTCTTTAGTACGCCACATAGAGGGTCTTCAATGGCTAGCTTTGCCGCTGTCCTGGGAAAAGTCATGAAGGCAGCGGCCTTTGGGGCCAACACGAACACCACGTTGCTCAAAGACCTGCAGCAACATTCACCCAAGCTTGAGCAAGTCTCGAACATATTCCTGCAAGAGGCAGGAAGGCTGAGAATCATCACCTTTTATGAACTTAACAAGATGGACTTCATGAATTCAGTGGTACGTTGTTGGCGTTCCTAGATGGGGAAAGCAGCCCACTACTGACGAAATTGTGGCAGGTCGTCGATAAGGACTCGGCCATAATGCATATGAGGGCTGAAACAGCTGTCCCTTTGGACTGCGATCACCGCAACATTTGCAAGTTTGCTTCGAGATCTAGTCTGAACCTTGGAATCGTTCTGACCAACCTCGCCGGGCTTATTCGGCAAGCAACATCGTCAAAACTCCAGAGAGAAGAAGTCCTTCTTCGTCAAAGCCTCGCCACATCGAACCCTGATCACCACAAATCTAGAAACCCCAAGCCGGTATCAGGTACTTGCGATTGGATACTCAAGCATCCAACCTTCGTCGACTGGCTAGATTCTTCATCGCTGTCCCTGCTCTGGTTGTCTGCCGACCCTGGCTGTGGTAAATCGGTTCTGGCTTCATTTTTGGTGGACCATCTGAGGAGAGAGAATCTACCCGGCCGCAGAAGGTGGAACATTTGCTACTTCTTTTTCAAGTCAGACAACGACGAGCAGCGGGATGCCGTGCATGGATTGCAATCTATATTACACCAGCTATTCCAAAGCCAGAGCGATCTGTTAGGGAAAGCGGTAGAAGGCTTGAGCAGCAAAAATATTAGATCAGTTCAAGCGCTGTGGCACGGGCTAACTGAGGCGATGAACCATCCTAAAGCTCGCGACACAATATGCATCCTGGACGGGCTGGATGAATGTGAACCGGAAAGCCGAAAAATATTGACAAAGTCGCTTTCCATGTATTTTTCGGTGACAGAAGACCCAGCCGTGATGAGGAACAACGGAGAAGGAGCATCTTTAAAGTGTTTCATATCTAGTCGGCCACATAATTCACTGAAGATGGCCTTTGACCGACCAAGAACGAGCTCAGCACCTTACGTATCGTGCTCTATGATCCGACTCCGCGGAGAAGACGAAACAGACGCTGTGAGTCACGATATTGGTCTCGTCATAGACGCTGAGATCTCCGAATTTGTAAACCACGGATTCCCTGAGGACCTTCTAGAAGATGTTCGCCATGAACTAGTCGCACGAGCGGACAGGACCTTTCTGTGGGTAACGCTCATTCTTGAGTTGCTCAAGGAGAAAGTGGAAGCGGGAGCTTCGCGGCGAGAGCTCAACAAGATTTTGCGCAGCAGAGGCGTCGATGTCATTTACGCCAACATGCTATCAACCCGCCCTGACGCACCGAAAGCCAGGAAGCTCCTCAGCATTGTCCTAGCTGCAACTCGACCACTAAGTGTAGAAGAGTTAAGCATTGCGCTTGCGGTAAGACCAGAAGCCAGCACTTTCGACACGCAGAACTTGCCGCGCCGGCCAGGAGAATACTCTATGCTTGATATTGAGGATGACCTTGTCTACCCATTTGAGAACCATCTGAAGGCTTTGTGCGGCAATTTCATCCGGATTATTCGAAATAGCATCTATCTTGTACATGAAACAGCTAGAGATTTTCTCATTGAGCTAGAGGGCGATACTCGCATGGAATGCAGAGAACGGCTCTTGGTTGGGCGTCGTAATACGGAAACCGAGGGCGACAACGAGGATAACTCATCACCCGCCACGATCAATTCTTCGTTTGCATGGAGACACTCCTTCAAACTTTTGGAATGCCGCGCCACTCTTCTCGAGGTATGCGTCACGTACATATACTGCATGGGCAAGACATCCTCGGGTTTCAAAACAGGTGAGCCGAGCCGTAGACTATCCCCATTCCTCGACTACGCCGCTGTGGCATGGACATCGCATCTACGCGCAGTGCGTGACCGCCTATCCCCATCCGAACTGCCATACTATCAGAATTTATGCCATCCTCAATTTCCCGGATTCGAGGCTTGGATAAGAATCTACGAGGCGAGCAACACCAAAGGCCGTTCCCTTCCGGTCGGATCCGACGACGAAGTTCAGGACTACTACGTCAACCTCTTTGAGATGGAGCTTGATGCACCTTCACGGAGGCTTGTGATAGACTCGGTGGCTTTGCAAAATATGACTGCCTATTCAAGTAATCCGGCGGCGGCCAATAACCATCACTTTCCAGTTACAGCGAATGCGAATGGTTGGGTATCGTTGAATATGGAGCAAGCGCGCTTGATGTTCAAGAATGCGTTTTTAAACCCGTGGTCTCGGTAGCAATAAATTAACTATCGCATGATTTTAGAAACAGTGTGTAGCTTCAGTATCTTCCATCGCAAAATAGCAATAAACAGGCGTGCGTGACAGCCAGCGCCAATTGACGGTTATCTACGAGATGCTACGGTTCTGGCTGATACTCACAGGCTCCGCGGTGAATGTCGACATTCATGGTATTTTAATGCTATACTTGTATCCGAGTCTAGCTATTCATCGCCCAGTTAGCCGCCGCCGTTCGCATGAATCAAGGTAGTATCAAATACAGGCAACTGGCTGCTCTGTTCATCAATCAGCAATCCAATCTCGGTACACCCCAAAATGAGACACTCAGCGCCTTCTCCCGCCAGATCGCCAGTTACTCGCTGACACTCTTGTCGCGAGCTGACGATATCTACTAGCGGATTAAAGGTGGCTTTTGTCGCCCTGTCGAAACATTTTCATCCTAATTTTGCCGAGTTGAGTATATTAAGCGCAGCTAATCGTATTCTGGTGACTGAAAACGATGCTTCTGTGAGATTCCTGTTAAATGCAGCCAATGATGCGTTGTATGATCAAGCCTTAGTGCGTGAGTTAGTTTCAGCGACAGCGATCAACTCAGACGCTTTAAATACAAGATGCTGTGGCAAGGAACGACCCCGTGTTTGAAGAAGCATTAAGTATTATCACGTCAGCGGGGAGACATGAGACTATATTCATACGACCTCGCGTCAGCCAGCAAATGGAAGTGCTAGGTGTGTCTCTCAGTCGTCCTGCTTGTTGAAGTCACTGAGAGGCTACCTACCAAGGAGGTTGAGAAGGTCTTCATTTGGCTAGGTACTCTTCTACCAATGATGGTAGACAATTTTGTTCGAATTTGGGTAGATAACGCCTTTCAAGACAAAACCTGGCTCCTTGGATATATTTTGCTTGGCTGTTCTCACTATATCACGAGCGCTCTATCATCCAGCGCAGCAAATATTGAGACAGGCGGCCTTATGCATCGTGTAGTTGAAGACGCCTTCGGCAATTACGCCATCATCCCAGTGTCGCATCAGTCTCAATACATTGAACACACAGACCTGGTTGTGAAGATAGACGACGCACGAGCAGTGTCTGCCGTGGAAAGGGCGGCGTGATGGGGGCAGGCATGTAGTTGCAGTACCAGCAGCATCCCACATCACATTTATTTTGTCGTCTCCCCAAAGGTTCGATCGGTCAAGCCGCCCGCCCAGCTCGCCACAGTAAATACAACCATCACATAACTTACCATTGCCACATTTGACCTCGGATAACCCACCGTTCGACATCGTGACTTAAACGCCTACAACGACATCCGCATCAATACCTACCAGGACTCACGAATATCTGGGGACCACTAAATTCACGATGGGAATAGCCATGCGTGGCTTGGCGGAGCCTTCTCTAATTAAATGTGCCGTTTGGTGTCACTTCGCCCGGCTCACCCTCAGGTCTCGCTGATCCGTGTCAAGTTAGTAGGAGGGGATTCGCAGAGGAGCAAACATGGCTAAATCGTGGCTCAGGATGTCTCAAATGTGCACAGTCGTATATACATACTCTTGTGGTCTTGCCAGCCTATTGCGGGCCATATTTCCCGAGTGCAGAAAATGCCTCAGCCGGGCCATAATAGGAGATGAGTGTGCATCAAAGTCCCTTACATATATGACACAAGGTATATGAGCCACTTCCCTGATCAGTGGCTTAGTTGACGAAAAGAAGTGCTCACTCTCCGTTTAGTGCGAGGGTAAGTGTTACCAGTTTCGGAAATGGCACTCTAAAATGCGCGCGTTCGCAAGACAGACTCCCCGCGGAGTCCAAGCCAGTTGCATAACTAAGAATCAAGAATCTACAGCGAACGCCACCGGAAAAAAATAAAGCTAACCGAAAGGAAGCTCGCATACATATGTTCGTGACACGCTGCAAAAAATAGACAACATTGTGATCTCTCCCGCCGGGAATTGAACCCGGGTCTCAAGCGTGACAAGCTTGCATACTGACCACTATACTACGGAAGATGAAATGGCTTTTGCAACCATCGTAGCGAGCTGTGCTGTGGTCACATGACGAGTTCAATCCACTTATTAAGTCTTTAATGCAAGACCGATCTTATTATTTGTCGTATTGGTTAACGGGGTACGCAAACAATGCAGCTAAATGAAGGTAAACGTCTGGTCTTTTATAGGGCCTCAAAGATTCGAAACAAGTGGCCATCCATCCTAGCACGAAAATACGGGGGGGGGTGCGTGATTTCAACAAAAGAGCCCGGATATTACGATGAATTGCGTACATGAGACGGGGTGGGTGGCTCTGTGTCGATTGCGAAAATAGCCAACTTGCCACCAACTCATACTCTTGTTATTGCGTAAATATTAAAAACGATGCGAGTGGGCTCTCATGGAGAGTTAGAAGAATTGGTAGGTACAGCGGCTACACAGCATTTCTGTCGTGCTCATGTCATTGTGCCATCTCTTTCCTTCCTCTGAACGCAGAATGACTATAGGGTATGACCTGTCAATAGTTTAACTGAGCCATTCGTCCACATTGTCCAATTGACCCTTTCAATTCGAACGTCCACTATACATGCAATTAAAGCTAATTATTAATAAAATCTATTACCTAAATAACTATTTAAGCTATATAATAGTTATATATATATATATATATTAATTTCTATCTTGTTTTTGGTCGCTGAGGCATTATTTCTTGCGCAGTTAATGCCACCCCGATGGCTCAGTTAAACTGTCCCACCGCTCGCCTGTCTCGCTAGAAACTTTAATTAATTGACGGCGACAATACACGAGTAAGCCAGGGGAGACGCATTGCCGGGCGTGCGAACTATCCCTTGAGGGGCGGATCGAAGCCTTTGCCGGTATCTCGTTCA
Organism: Conoideocrella luteorostrata; assembly: GCA_032433595.1. Taxonomy (NCBI): domain Eukaryota; kingdom Fungi; phylum Ascomycota; class Sordariomycetes; order Hypocreales; family Clavicipitaceae; genus Conoideocrella; species Conoideocrella luteorostrata. The sequence goes on from JASWJB010000107.1 coordinate 40,971, forward strand.
GCTACTGACTGATTTAGTTGTTGCCTTGACGTGCACTGATTTTGCGCCTACATTTATTTCTCGGCGAGCATGCCGACACTGCTCAAATAGACTCCTTCTCTGAGAACCCCCCGGACGAGAAAATGCCGTGATTGTGGCGGACCGTGACTTCGGCACTGTCCGTGCACCGCGTGGTTTGGATGATCTTGGGCCGTTTCTGGATAGTACGACTCGACTTCGCTGAAGCACCGAGCCGTCACGCGGAGGGTGCAATAAACAATCAACACTGAAGTGCCTGAGAACTGGCGTTTCTGACAACGCAATCGTGGTTGTGCGTTTGACCACTCCGTACCGGTGCAATCACTGCATTGACGTCTTGACTTTTTTTCTTTTAATTTTGTTGGGTAACAAACGTCGGACGACTTGCTTAGCGTACTAGCCACAATAGGGAACTTCGTGTTGCTCAAATTTGCAATTTGGGGGTTGGGGACACCATGCGCCAATCGTGTGCTGCCAGAGTTTGGACTCTGGCGGTTCGGCAATTGTGCAATATGGATGTGAGTACTCCGTACAGAGGACACTGGTACTGTATTTGCAGCGGCTTTAATTTTCCTCCGGATACTTCATGCAGATACTGCAGGTTAGATACTATCCGTAGTAGACGAGTGCTTCAGAGAAATTGGGCGCGAAGCCACTGGCCAGTAATGATGCATCGCGTCTCCTTCGCCCTGCAAGTTGTGGTGGCGTGTCTCGACAAACCCGCTGCATGGTGCTGTCCGTACGGTCTGTGTACATGATTGCATGCATTACTTGTGCTCCGTACTCCGTAAGACGAACGGACCCGACGAGTTCCACTGATAGTTGGGGGAAGCTGTGCATGTCTACCGCAACGCAAAGAATTTTCCCAAGCCACCAATTCTGCGGTGTCACCGTGGCGCAAAAAGGATAGCGGCCGCGCCTGTTTAGAAAGGGAACATGTCTCACTGCGGGTGGCAGACATCTGCATCAAACTGCGACAAACGAAACAAAGTATCTGCAGTTTCAATTATCCTCCCGGGAAACAAAGCCGACGGTAAAACGGGTCCGGAAGGCAGTGAGCTTAAAATGGTCATGCCAGCGGGCCGGGGTTCAGAGCAGTCATTAGTTGCTATCCACCGTGCCACCCAAACCAAATGCCAGTGGCCTGAAAAAGCACCCTGACTGCAGATCCGGTTGAGCTTCCTGGTAACTAATACGGCTTCGAAGACACAGGTCAAGATGATGAAACCGCCAAGCAGCCCGAGACTCATAAGTGAGTTCGGATGGGTTTTCCTTTTTTCTTGAAAGTGTTATGGTGTACGGAGTACAGCATATCATAATGGTGTCAATTTGCCAGCCACAAAACGCGTAGGCTTTGGTTTTTTTTTTTTTGGTCGTTGGGTTCTTGGATCTTTGTTCTCAGACTGGCTGGCGAAGCAAATGACACATGGAGGGTTCTGCGCAGCCCGATGCTATGCTGCGAAATGCAGGAGACTGGATCAAACAGGTGGTCAAAAGCGCCTGGCCATGACCCCGAACAGTCCGTCCACTGGGCTGGAGAGGCTTAGCTGGCGCTGATATTAGCCCAGGCCGTGATTTGCCCAGCCGGCAAGAAGTCGTGTTGGACGGATGAATTGTCAAATCTCGCCCATGCAGCTATTCCCGCCTTTACCCTTGGTTAGCAGGCCGTTTTATCAGCTCATCTCCTCAGTTTCTCCAGTCTCCTTTTATCGCCAGGGGTTGTCGATGCCGCCTCTTCCTAGCACGCCTACGCCCTGGCGCGATTCCCAGCTCCTCCGCTTGATCGAGGTCTCGACGCCACCGGCCAGGCCCTGTTCCTGGCCAGGGTACGGAGTAGTGCAGCGTGTAACGCCATTTCAATTCGATGCAGGGGATGATGGGGGGATCCCTTTAGTTTAGCAGTCGAGCAGGAAGAGCGCTATGGGAAGGCTAGGGCCTGGCTAGAGAAGCGGACACGCCGCCAGCCTTGATAAAGCCATTTTGATGGCCAAGCACTCCGTAGTCTGCGACGGTCTTCTCGCCCATGGCATTGATGGCTTGCTCGCGTGGGGAGCTAGGCCGCCCTCACCGCTGCCGCTGCGGAGATTTTGTCCAACATGGCATGGCGGGCGTCTCGACATGCAAAACATGGCTGATTGATTCGAAATGGTGCCTAGCATGGCGTCCAGCGGCGTCCCAAATGGTTGAGTGGCGTCTCGGCCTGGTCTGGCTGCGGCCCCGATGGGGAGGGAGGGGAGGGGCAGGCAGGAACGCCGATGCTACCTGTCATACAAATACGTGCGTCCACGAGTAACCAGCTGCTCCCGACCACCACCATTGACATACCCGTTCCCGCCATGCTGGAAATGGCCAAGTACAGTTCGCTGCGGTTGGTTCTCGCCAAGCCACGGAACGATCTGTCGCTCACGTTGGCCCTCAACTGCGCTTTTTGCCTTTCTCTCGTCTTATCAACAACAACGCACCGCGCTACGCTACTGCCCTTTCTCCTGAGCTGCCTTGCCTTGCCTTGCATCTTGGCAGTCAAGAGCTTTGCGCACTTCGGATCAGCACGGAACGGCGTTGGCTGGCGTGACGACTGCTCGCACTCTCGTGCGTGGGCGTATGACTCTATGTGCGGGCAATCTTTGTGTCGACGAGTAACTTCCATCCTTTGCGCTGCCGTTGTCGAGCCCAGATTTCCATACCGAGACAAAATCCCTGGCCTTAACCTCCTAGCAGTGTCTCACTCCGTGAAGCAGCAGCCCTATCTCAATTCATAAGACCTGGAGCCGCGCTGCTACGGGCAGCTGAGCTGAACCCTGAGCCCGCTGGCCTGAAGGGATTGACCATCAATTATCCACGGAAACCCGGCTCCCTGGACTGGTCGTCCGCATGGGATGGCATTTGGTCTTCTTTATTTGTGAGCTCGGCTGCTACTTTATGCTTCTTCAACCTGTCGAGTTGCGAGGGTGTCACCCTTAACGACTCCGACCAACCGACAATCTATCTAGCCCTGTGTGGGCTGCCATCATAGCTTCCCGAAACCCTCCCACGCTGCTGTCACCACGGTTTCATTGTGTCCCTGACCAAATCGTACTGCGATGACATCGACACAACTGCCACCGCTCAACTTTGGCGGAGGCGGACTGCGTATTTCTCTCTTTGCCCCCGTCGCGATCGACAGTTCAGACGACAGTAGAGCACCTACTACCACCGACCCCGAGAATCAACTGTCAGTTCCCGAGCTAGAGCAATCCACAGTGCCGAAGTCGCCGCTGTCGCCTACACCAACTCAAAACATACCCGTTCACCCGATCCCATCGCTTCAAGAGGGGTTTTCAGAATCTTTGGATGAAGCAACGAACGGCTCGCCCGGTGATAAGCCAAAACTCCGAGAGTTGGATGCGCAAGGCCGTCGAGAGGCTCTTATCGCACAGGACCGAGATGATGATCCGTTCGACGCAAAATGGCGCTTTCGAAATGGGCAGAAACAGCATGAATTGGTGAAACTGATAGCCCAAATCTCGTTTGGCGTCTATCTTTTGCTTAATGGAATGGCGAATAGCAATGCTCAGGTCGTTAGCATCCTCCAAGGCCATATTGACGAGGTGGACGAATTCCTTGAAGTTGCACTCGAGGACTTATCGCAGGCCACCGACGATCTTAGTGGACGAATAGAGCATTTAAAACTCCCCCTTGCCAATTTGCAAGTTTTTGAACAGCTGCTGGAGGATAGAACCTTTCGCCTGGAAATTCTTGCGGGCAATGAGAAAATTGATCATGTTATAACCAGAACGAACGCTGCTCTGAAACAATGGGATGAAGACATTGAAGCCGGGCTGCAGTCCACTGCAGCCTTCACTAGTTGGCTTAAGGACGAGGAGAATGCGTCCTGGAGAAAAGAACACCCTGACGTGGCTGACATCTTCGATGCCATGAAGGGCAACACGGAAGGCTGGCTGAGTGCATTTGACGAGATGCATGATCGTGCACAGGACGCAAGCAATTTCATCATACGACTCTCGACCATCATTGGTGAGATGGAGAAGAAGGCTGGTGAAATCAGTCGCAGAACCTGGGTTAGTAAAGACAATATCAGTTGCTAATTGGCAATTTTGTTCATCGAGAAGACATTAACAAATCGTGACAGGCAAAAATTCAACCCTTCTCGATCCCATCTGTAAGCTCCCACGGAGCCAGTAGCTCAATCGCCGTGTCCACAAGATCCGGAAAATCATCACGACAATCAACTCGCAGACCCTCTCACCACCCGCATTCTAGTATCGCAGCCTCGACAGCAAGAAGTGAAGGCACTGCGGATATCAATCCAGAAGAAGATTTTCCTCTTCCCGGCGGGCTCCCACTGCTGCCTCCTCCACGTTCCTCGTTGCGCTTGCCTTCTGACATCAACGCGAAGGCCCAAAAGTCTGATAAGGTGGCTCACTCCAAAACAGCCTCCCAGTCCACGTTTCGCTCCAAGATCCAGTCCAAGAGTCAGTCCAAGCTACAGGGTCAAACCAAACACAGTCATTCATCTAGCGAGGAACCTCTGTATGTCCTTCAACCTCACACGTACACTCCGCAGCCATCAGAAGCGGCCCCTTCCCCTATTCTGAGACCAGCAACTGCCTCACCAGAACTCGGAGTGTCAGTATCTGCGGAACATAATCCCCTTGGAATTAATAGCAATGGACTGTCTCAAAGAAGAGCATCTATCAGAACCCGCGTTTCGCAAAGAACCAACCCTCCTGATGCCATACAGATTCCTCCACGGTCGGTCACAGAGGCCACACTCCGGGCCCCATCTCCCACCTCTGCGACACCACGAACAGCTCAGTCGAATCCTTTTGATTCAGCATATGGCTCAGATGCGGAATCGATTACACAGCCTGCATTACCCCAAGCTGGCTCGGAATTTGGCTTGTCTCCCCCGAGAAGACCGCAGTTCACGCACTCACCTCGGTCGGACCATCAACAATACTATCGGCCCGTGCGAGCCTCGCCTCATTCGCCGCTCCAACAACGTCCCCATACATCTGTTGGCGCTCGCTTCTCCCATGCTCATTTGCGAAATCAGCCGTCTGCCCTCGGGGGTATGAGCACGCTCAGCAATGTAACGAATGCTGTTTACGACGACGACAAACAGAATAGGATGTCAGGATCTCGAACCGCTGGCGGTACACTCAAAAAAAAGAAGAGTGCTTTTGGCTGGTTTAAGAAGGCATTCAGTTTGGACGAGGACGAGAAGGCGGCGTTTGAAGCTCGAAAGGCGATGCAACACAACGACCGATATTACGACCCAAATAGCCCCAAGTTCCTCGACGGACGACGGATACGATAAGACGGCGGATTCAGCATTGTGATTATTGTTTCTGCGGAAAAAGCCATGTTTGACTCTCATGATTATGGTTGTCCCACATCGATCTATATCCATCTGGATACGCACATTATTAGTAAATTTACCCGGATACCCTGAGCGATCTCTTTTACGACAAACTTTTCATGCCATCTTACAATTACGAATCTAATGTTGATTGAGTGCCGGCAAATATTACGCGATAGCATTTACCAGCTACCAACATATTCTCTAGCACGTCCTCCTCATTCAGGACCTTTGTTATTTTAATCGGAGCATACTACGGACATATAAAAAGTAGTTAACGAAGCACATGGAGCATATAGGTGGAATTTTCTCCTGATTTGACCGGTACATTGTCTTGTAAATCGCAACAGCGAAGGAGATTAGGGTAACGCAATGACTGACAAGGCTCATTCATAGTCACGGCGTTGAACCTCCAAACTATGTGTGAAGCATCGAAATCGTTAATTAATTAGATTTTCCTTGATCGTATCTATTAACTCATATAATGTATATACCTTTTCGGCCACATTCTTTTTTTTCGCATCTCCGGGCCTTTTCGTTCTAATGCAAACAATAAGTCATTCATTCCCCCAATCTGTAGCTTTTAACTCTGCTGAAAAAGAAAGATTTATCATGCCTCAACATGAACTCGGCCCAATCGTCCGTCAGCTTATTATAACTAAAATGACCCCTCCACACAACTTTGTTATTGTGCGCAGTCTTGCCTGCGGTGCGGAGTGACAGGTCCATCCTAAACATGTACTTGGGGTCATGGGTCTCCGTTTCGACAGTCAAGTCTCCTTCCTGCGGTGGCCGCTCGTTCTCTGCCGCTACAAATTTCGTCGCTTCTATTTCGGATGTCAACCGCCATCGACCCTTGTAAGCCTTTTCCATGACTGCTGAGGGCAAATACGAATGTGTATTATCGCGATGTAGCTGCAGGAGATCGCGTGTGATATGGTGCACCACGTTACTTGGCTCTGAAGTAGTTAGGAGGCTGATTGCTGTGCCGTCACGGAAAAATCGCAGGTAGCGGTAATATGTAACGATGTGCATGGGGTTTCCACTCCACGTTGTCTCGTCGATGGACGCCTGACCTGGACGAATGTAATTCACTGTGCTAATGTAGCACCCGTTGAAGCGGATGCGTGGCCGTGATCTGAACATGTGTTTCCAGGTTGCATACGGGTCTGGAATTAGGGACTTTGTCATGAGCACATTCTCCACAACTCTCCACTCGGCCAGTTCTTTCATGCTAACCAAAGTGCCATCTTCCAACTCCAACTCCTCATATTGTGTATCCTTCCAGTCCAGAGTCTTGTTCCAGTGGTAATGCATACCTGTGAACCCGAACTTCAATCCTAGCGAAACGTCACGCCATATTCGTTGCTCCGTGGCAACTAGGTAAGCGAAGGGCTTGCAAACAAGGGAGAGGCGAGCAAATTCACCGACATCTTGGGCTGCTACGTCCTGCATTATGTGGATGAGGAGTTCGCCAGGGAGACTTGACATAGGACATGGTGGGGGAGGGGCACCCTCGACTTCGGAGGATGCAGGCTCGATTTGGAGGTGGGAGAAGCTTCCTATGAGGTCTTTGATGGGGAGGACGGTAGGCTTAGAGGTACTTTGGATAGAATGAAGGCCTGCGGTTCCTGATGCTTTTGAGGGGGGTGGCTTCTCAGCAGTGGATGACTTGGCTGCTGGGCCCTGCGGGAAATGCTTCTCGCGGTAGCTGCGATCAACCGTATTATCTAACTGCGTGTTCGGTCAGTAAGCGCAATTCCTCGTATTTGTAAATGTACGTGCTGTAATTCTTCATACCTTGTAGGCCATTCGGTAAAGCCTCAGACTATCCCCCAACTTACCCTCGGCTTCCCTTTCCATTGCCTCTTCGTAATGATCCAGCGCCGAGATAAGTTTCTTTGCAGGCGGCGATCTCACGGATCCGTCAATGGTGTTACCCGACGGCTCGGGGAGCCCATCAAAGGGCCGTCCATGGAGGAATTCATCGTCCTCATTGACGACTGGACCGGTCTTTCTTGTCTTTGTAGGTGATGGGGGCCGGACGTTCGACTTCTTTGCCGAGGCAGGCACAGCAGTTACGCTGGCTGAGGTGGATGATTCAGATGGTTCATTGGAGGGCTGTTGCTGGTGTGTGGAGGGCCTCTCGCCTCTTTTGGTGCGGACTTCTGAGAGCCATTCTTTTCTGAAGGACTCGAGCTCCGAGTCTAAGCCTGCCTTTGATTCCATTCCTGGCGTTGTTAGATGAGTTGGTCGGTGAGATGGGACGGGGGTGGGTAATGTCCGATAAAGCCGAAGATTGGTGGCGAATGAGGTGATTAGACGTTAGAAATTGCTTGGAAAATTATAGAAGATGGAGACGACACGACTCCGGCTGGAGGATATGTTGAATGCGATGCTAGGGACTGCTGAATAGAGCGAGATGACAGAAGAAGTGATGCATCTTCGTGATGGACAGCATCGATTAGTTGCTGCGCGATGACTACTTCTCGGCGTCGGTCGCTCTCTGATTGGATGGACGGTGAGCGGACTGGGAACGCCGCCACTGGGCTTATTTATTGGACAGAAACAAGTACTGAGGCTGAATATTAGTAGTACTGTCTATAGTACGTACGACGCAGGACGGGCCTTGCGCACTCTGGATGGACATACATTCAGTTGTCCTGACGGTCAACGGACAGCATATCAACGGCACCCGCGCATGCGGGGGACAGTTTAACCGAGCCATTTCGTCCACATTGTCCAATTGACCCTTTTAATTCGAATATCTAATATATATACAATTAAAGCTTATTATTAATAAAATCTATTACCTAAATAGCTCATTAAGTTATATAATAATTATGCTTTTTTTTTTTTTTTTCAAGTTTTATAGTCGCTAAGGCATTATCTCTTGCGAAGTTAATGCCACCTCGATGGGCTCAGTTAAACTGTCCCCCGCTTGCCGCGATTATCTATTGCTATCGATAAGAAGAACGGTCATAGATTTCTATCGTCCAATCACATGCGGTCTTGACATCATCGGAAATCCGCGGCTGGCTAGGGCGGACCCGGTTATTAATGGCCTCCGGCAACGGGGGGGCGAATCCCCGAAATTCTAGGCTCTGAGTGAAAGTTATCTCGTAACCAGATTGCTAACCAACCTCAATGGCTCCGCAACACTCTCCCCTCACCCAAAGCTTTCTGTTCCTCCTTCCCGTCCTGCAACTGACCTCGACGCATTCGCATTTTTGACAGTTTGTGCTGCTTGCAAGGAACTGGCTCTGCTTTAGCTGCCGAGCCTGTGACCTTCGCAACAGCGCGCGCACATCTCCGAGGTTCCGAGACGACCGGGCCCGGCGCACACGGGATGGCCACGACAGCATTCAATTCCAGTGGACAGAACCACGATAGGTTACTCGAGGCAGATGATTTCATCATGCCAAGTGGAGGAGCAGTCTCGGCAGGAGGGGCCAACGGCTCTGTGCCGGACATCACTGCGTCGCAGAAGATGATTTCGGCCATGTCGGGGAGTTTGTTCACATCGGTGCTCGGTATGCCCATAGACTCCCATTTGGCTCTTTCACTAATCATGCAGTGGCTAACAGTCGTTTAGTCACCCCCCTCGACGTCGTTCGGGTTCGCCTGCAGTCGCAAACGACGCCGATATCCTCTGTAGATTTTTCAAAGCTTGCGTTACGAACCACCAGCCTTACGCCAGCACAGTCAGCCGGGCTCGGAGTTACGGCATGTTGCCGCGAGGTCTTTTTCCAAGGCAACTCCGCTGAAATTTGCGTCGCTGTTCCACGAGGCGGAGGAATGATCTCGGCGCCTGAAACTGCTGCGGCTGCTGGGCCAGACTGTGCAGTGCACGAGGTGCAGAAGAAAACATACAACTCGACTTTTGACGGCCTGCGCAAGATTGCTCGTAATGAGGGCTTCACTACGCTATGGCGGGGGCTTTCGCCTACATTACTCATGACTATACCGGCCAACATCATCTACTTTACGGGCTACGATTGGCTACGATACAACCAAATGAGTCCGTTCTCCAAATTATCCAGTGATAACGCGCCTCTGATTGCTGGGTCCACTGCACGTATTCTTGCCGCGACGGCTGTTGGCCCCATCGAACTGTTCCGAACAAGAATGCAGGCGGCATCTGGTGCATCCACATCGAATCACCTGATGGAGACGTTCAAAGGAGTTCGACAAATGGTTGCTTCACATGGGTATGTGTCGCTATGGAGAGGATTAACCCTGACCCTGTGGCGAGATGTCCCCTTTTCGGGCCTATACTGGTGGGGTTACGAGACGATTCGATCTGGTCTGACGGATATGCGCGAAGGACGTCGTGGACGACCTGTCACCCGTGCTGAATCTCTACAAAACGCTCGACGACGATCCCAAAGCCAGGAGAACCACATGGAAACTTTTGTGGATGCTTTCACTGCTGGAGCCCTTTCGGGAACCCTGGCATCAATCATAACCACGCCATTCGATGTCGGAAAGACCCGAACTCAAGTGTACCGAGATGTGCCAGCCGGCGCTGCGGGTAAAGTCCATGCTCCTGAAGAAATGAACATGATGCGTTTGCTGTGGCACATTTTCAAGAGCGAGGGCGTCCCGGGGCTTTGGAAGGGTTGGATCCCCCGCACATTGAAAGTGGCACCGGCGTGTGCCATCATGATCAGCAGCTACGAAGTTGGAAAACGGGCGTTTCGTGGAGTGAATGAGCGGAACATGAGCCAGAGGAGCGACGCCCAATGAGATAAGACAGCATAGGTCACATGGATAGGCGAGGCAGGTGGCGGCAAATTCTGGATTCAGCAGCAAAACATCTGTATTAGTACCCTCTCAATCGGCGTTGAAAGGCAAAAGCGAACCGCGAGTTTATTTTTATTTTGTTTTACAGCATCACCTCCGAATGTGGTTTGATGGCAAACCACAGGCAAAAGCAGTGTACGATACCAATTGTATGGAATATTTGCAATATAGACTTAATAATGGATTGAATGTGATCCGTAAATCTTGCATTATTTGACAATAATAAAAGCGCTTCGGAATGCGTCACTTAACGTGGGTTTGGGGTTGAAATGACATTTCGCGGCCGGTAAATGTTGTTGACAGTGGTTGACGTGGGTCACTGAAAATATTTGACTAGCCAGGCTAAACGCTTCACACAATCAGCTCAACCACAAAGACCTGGTCTCATATCAAGCCGCCGATTCGCTGCACATTGTCTCGTCAGTTATCGATTTAATCGGAGCTCGTATCTGTCACAATCTTGAGCCTTCTTGGCAGTGGCAGCGATATTCTCATCCTGCCACGCTCATAAACATAGTCCGTCGTAAAGGCGGCGCGTATCGCCATGTACATGCTGAACAACGTTGCGCAGCACCGCTTTTCCAGCTTAGAGGAGATCTACGTTCTCGACATACACAGAACAGATGCTGGGATAGCGACAATCTCATCAGACCAGCAGTTATCTCTGCTCAGCCCTTCAAGGCTTGGTGACGGCCCGACAGCTTGTTGGAAGACACAGCATAGCAATCTCACCACGCTGAGGGTATTCGACGGCCACAACTCCTTAGTATGTACGGCCGGCGAGGACGGGACGGTTGGTGTTTGGGACGTACGACAAAAGGGAGAAGCTGCTCGAGTTGCCCACTTCAATGGTACGTTCTCCCACCCGCCGCTCGATACTCTTGTTGTTATTTATCTCTAAGCTATGTTTGATGTAGCAGCCGCCCAAACACCCATCCTGTCCATGTCATGCAACGCAGCGACGCAAACCATCGCCGTGGGGACTGAGTTGCAAAACCACACCGCGTCCATCTACCTCTGGGACGTGCGCTCCGCGCCCTCCCCCAAGGCGCACTACCAAGAAGTCCACAGCGACGACATCACCGAGCTGGCCTTTCACCCTGAACAGCCAGCCATCCTGCTAAGCGGCTCGACAGACGGCCTTGTCAACATCTACGACACCCGCATCGCGGACGAGGACGACTTGACCGTCCAGACGTTCAACCACAACGCCTCCATCCACCACGCTGGCTTCCTGACGGCCACCGAGGTCCTCGCCCTGTCTCACGACGAGCAGTTCGCGCTGTATGACATGGCGGAGGAGACGGAGAATGGGGACGCGCTCCAGCATTTCGGGGACCTGAGATCCGCGTTGGGGTGTCAGTACGTGGCGAATGTTACTGTCAAGACGGATGGGAGCGGAACGATCATTGGGGCAGGTGCGCAAGAGTGAGTTACACTGGGCGTGATAAATCGATGCTATTTGTTTGTAGCGTGCTAATGAATTGGGACTTAGTCGGCAAGCCTTTGAACTTGTGTTTTTGACGAGGAACCCGCACCAGGAGCAGGGGCCAAAGTGGGTGTTTGATCGGGACAACAGCGTGGGACTACCTGGTGGGCATGGCGAAGAGATTGTAAGGTCGTTTTGCTTCTTTGATGATGCGCAGTTGGTGTTTACGGCGGGCGAGGACGGGACTGTCAAAGCTTGGCGGCCGGGGAACTGACACGGTAGGGGGGTTGAGAGCATGGCTACACACAGACACAGACGTAGACAGACACACACTCGTGCGATCGATATCCAGCAGAGCTTGATAGTTTTGTTTTGTGACTATTTTGGCAAACAGTTTGTTCTGCTTTGGACCTATCTTGGGGTCGCAGTACGTATTGCCCTGGAATCTAGCTGGTTGGCTGGACTGAGGCGCATTATGCTAGTTGCAGGTGGTCTAAGGATGGCTCTGCTAGCAATACATCTACCGTAATATTCTATTTACGTGACGACGGATGGTCCATTTAATAAGGAGGCCGTCACGGTTCCTCTAGCGGACTTTGGAGTTCCCTAATGCCAGCTCGCGTCGTTGATTGGCATTGCTAAGAAGCCACAAGTTTAAGTCGGTGGTGATGACGTCAAGACGATCACGCAGGTCGCTCAGTTCAACCAAACTTGTCGTGTCGGTTTTTGACCTTCAAATCCAGCAGCTTCTCATGATAGTCGCCCTCCCGCCGCGCCTTCTTCAATATACGAACCTCATCCTCGTCCAGCCTCCTCCCTACAGCGTCCTCCAACTCCCGCCGGCTGATCTTGGACAGGGCCTTTTCCTCCTTTGACGCCTTCAGCTTGGGCTTGAAGCGTGCCTGCATGCGTATCCGCATTGTGGTGTTGAATGTGATGGCGTCCTCATCGCCGCGCACCTCAGCCGGCGCTGTTGATTTTGCCGAGACAGGCGGCTTGATGGTGACGAACGTCTCGCGCAGGGTCTGCAGCTGAAAAGTCCCGGGCGTGTCGGCCGTGGCGATAACAATGAAGCATTCGAGGGGAGAGATGGCCTCTGAGGTTGCGGACAGGGCGCCGATCTTGTCGCAAGCCAAATACCTGCTCGTTTTGGTTTTTGTTAGTGCTGTTATTTAGCATGCGCACGCGTACTGGACCGCATAGGTGATGGGAAACGGTGTGATGTGTACAAACCTTCCGTGATGACCCTTGAATCGGATGTGATCCGTCCCGGAGATCTTGTTGGCCACCCACACCATGCGCACGTCGTGCGGCTCCGCGCTCGTCGGGTTGCCATCGACAATGTTCTCGATGGATATGACGAACACCTTGCCGCTCGGGTCGCACGCGAGCGCGGATGGCTTGTCCGTGGGCAGGACAATCATGACCGGCCCAACCACATCCGTGGCCACGTCGGCGGACACCCAGCTGTCGTCGTTGGCGTCCTCATCCTCGGGCTGATTGACCCTGCGAACCTGCGCTGACGAAGGGCCAGCGTCGTCGGCGTTGTCTGTTGCGGACTCGGCGGTGCGCTTCCGCTTCTTGGGCTTCTTGTCGCCTTTGAAGCTCAATGGCTTGACCATTGCGAATGGCCTCGATTTGCGCAGTAACGCAGCTCGGTTTGCGTCGGTAGCTGTGTCTGTCTGGCTGGGAAATCAAGCTTGGTGAAGGGAGCATCATCGGGTTTCGGCGAGCTCCATCAAAATTGCCGTCTAGCTACGTAGTTCCAGCTCGGCGTTTGGGGCAAGCGGGGGGTTACGTAAGCGGAAATTTGCGTCTCGCGTGCCCCTCCCTCCGCTGTAAATGTGAGCGATGGGGAAAAGTCAGCGGCCGTTCTAGCGGGAAACGTAAGCGGCTCTGTTTCTTTCTACTGGCCAAACTTTCCGTCAATTTGGGCTGTGGGGGTTCCGATCTGGGGCGTTGTCGTGTGAGATGCTTCTGGTTTAAAATGCATTTCTAGCCGACGCCTGCCTCGCTTCTTTGCAACAACATCTATTTTCTCTGTTCAACTTTTTTGTTCTTTCTCTTTTTCTGGTTTCGTACTTGAAATCAAAAATTACCAAGTTCATTGCTGAGTAGCTCAAAATGGTCAAGCAAGCCCAAGCAGTGACTGTGTCCCTGAAGGACTTGACGAGTGGTATGTGTGACCCCTGCGGATGCCGTCGAGATTCAGCTAGCATGCAGCAGCAGCAGCCTTACTTACACGTACTTACACACCTTCTTATAACTAGGTGACGTCTCGTTCGGGACCCTGCAGGAGGCATTTGGCCCCGATTCGCTCGGCATTCTTGTTGTTAAGGATGTGCCCCAGGAGTTTGCGCAGCTGCGCCGTATGGCACTGTCGTACGCTTCCTATCTTGGAAACCTGCCCACGCACGAATTAGGCATGCCACCACCCCCCTCCCCTCCCCAGTTTCTGCCTCCATGTTTCATGCAATAGAGATCCTTTTCTCTTCTTTTTTGTTCTCTCTTCCTTCGGACCTTCTTATTTCATGCCTGTCGGGGCAATCGTCACTGACTATTTCTTTTGTAGAAAAGCTTGAGAATGTCAAGGCCAAGTACCTGACCGGCTGGTCCCTTGGCAAGGAGACCCTCAAGAACGGCCAGGCAGATACTTTCAAGGGCTCATACTACGCCAACTGCGCCTTCTACGTAGACCCTACGCTAGAGTGTGCGAAACCCACCGCCGAGTTCTCTCCTGAGACATTCCCCGAGTATCTATCTCCCAATGTGTGGCCGCCGGAACATGTCCTGCCTGGCTTCAAACCAGCCGTCACGGACCTCTGCAAGCTCATCATCGATGTGGGCGTCCTGGTCGCGCGAGCATGCGACAGATTCGCGGAGCAAGAAATCGCCGGCTACCCCAAGGGCTACCTGGAGCATGTTGTCAGCACGTCCAGCACCACCAAGGCCCGACTGCTGCACTACTTCCCCCAGGACGTGAGGCACAATGACGGCACGAGCGAGGACGACTGGTGTGCCACGCATCTGGATCACGGCTGTCTCACTGGCTTGACGTCCGCCATGTTCATCGACGAGAAGAAGGTCGACCCTGCGGTTCCTGGGGACGTCGCTCTGAATGGCGCGTCGCTCCCGCAGCTGGAAGAGCTCCCAGCGTCGCCGGACGCCTCTGCCGGCCTGTATATCCTCTCGCGGACAGGCGAGACATATCAGGTCAAGATTCCGCGGGATTGCATTGCCTTCCAGACGGGCGAGACGCTGGAGCGCATCACGGCCGGCAAGTTCAAGGCGGTTCCGCACTATGTGAGGGGCGTGCGGGCTGCGGTGAGTGGCGGTGCTATTGCGCGCAACACGCTGGCTGTGTTTACGCAGCCGAATTTGGGGGATGAGGTGGATATCAAGGAGCACTTGACGTTTGGGGAGTTTGCGCGGGGCGTGGTTGCGAAAAATACGGTGTCGTGAGGTGTAGGTATGTAGGGTACTCAGTCTTAATGCGTTTAATGAATGTGTTTACGGCCCAGTGCGGAGTGGCTGCCCGTGAGGTTTTGGTTTTGTGCAGAATCGAATTTAAACACTGCTACCAGCAGGATAAAAGTGCTCATAATACTATATATGTATATAATATGTATGGCTATGGACGTGCTGATCGAGACCAGCCATTTAAGTTAAACTACGGCTACTGTAAAGAACGTGTATGCCCAGCTAGCCTATTGCAAAAAGGGCAAAAATTGGGATGGTAGAAAAGAGGCGGTTCAAGACCGAACAAGAAAGGTAAGTAAAATGGAGTCTGCGGGCCGCAATCTCACCAATGCGTACATCGCCGAATCGTCGGCAACGAACCCAGCAAACTACATCGCATATGTTGTTCTGGGGGCTGAGCTCAAGCCCAGGCACCTACGAGACTCATGAAGAATGCTCCGAAGAAGACCAGGACGCACGCAACAACACGGCTCTTTCCCCGGAGATACCGCCAGCTCTCATCACTCAAGAAATCCTCCGACAGGAGCTCAACCAGCGATGCGAACGTGAGGAGGCCGGCCGAGATGGCGTTCATGACACCGACGAGAATCAGGCCGACTTCGGAGTCGGGGCTGTACAGGGTGTGTGTGGCAAGACCAATAGCCTGGCCGATGGGTGTCCTGTTCGCTGTTAGGGACAAATCGAGAAAGAAAACTCTGCCGTGTGCGCGCATGTACTTACGTGCAGCCGTATGCGAGAGCCATGAGCCACGGTTGCCATGACTTGGAGCCCCATTCAATGACGGAGATTCTTGAACCAAGGGCCAGACCTTCAAAGGTTTCTATGTGCGGCCAGGCCAGGGTCAGTTGCTTGCGATTGACAGGAAAGGGGGCATGGCCGGGACGGGACTTACGATGAAATACAATGGCAATCAGCAAGACGATAAAGTCGCTACCGATACTCACACTCAGGGCCATGCCGATAAAGACACTGTGGAACAGGATGCCCATTTCAAGCAGGATACACTGCAGACGCTCCTTGTTGCGCTTTTGCTCGGGAGTCAAGAAACCGTGGTCCAATGATTCACGGCATTCCTCAACCGTGTCTTTTTTTGCAATGGCTGATTCTTCGAGATCCTCCTGATTGGAAATGCCGTCCCTCGAAGCGGCCTGGTTCAATTGCGATAGGCCCTGTGCCATGCTGCTTGAACGGCCGCGAAGAGGCCCCATGTCGCGGATCGGCTGGCCGTCGGAATCCGTAGCCTCCTCGCCTTTGATTTGGTTACTCGCAGACCGTGCCACGATCTCCGCTGGGGAGATGTGCCTCGACGGATGAAACACCATCTCAATAATGACGACGAGGAAAATGGCGGCCAGGACGATAGCGCCAGGCATAGCCTCGTACTTTTTCGTCCAGAAGTCGCCCAGACACGGGTTTCCCAGAGAGACAAAAGCCGTGGGGAGCAGGTGCACAAAGGCTGTCGCAATGAGAACACCGGTGCCAAAATGACGGACGACAAAGAAGAAGCGTCGCGGGATTCGAAGCCCGGGGAACTTGGCAGCCATGATGGGGAACGCACAGCCCATTGTCGAGACAAACCAAATTATGAAGAGAGCCGCGGTATGAAGGCCGGTGTTGTATTCATCTTTGTCCACGCCTCCAGAAGCACAGGTAGATCGCTTGCTGAGATGATGCAGAGGCGGCTGGGCGAGCGTGACACGGGTCGGTTCACAAGCAGCAGGGACCGAGGAGTTGGATGCACTTCCCGAGACGGATGAGGCGTTTTCGTTGCCAATGGTCCAGTGAGATGATGTACGGAGGTTAGAGAACATATACGAAAAGAAGAGAACGGACAAAGTCCAGGTCGTCCAGCTCCAGAGGCGCTCCAGGCACCGTGAAGATGGTACCCAGACAAGGCGGCGCTGGTCTTCACCACCAGCGACGACCTTGAAACGCAAGGATAGCCCTAAGTTGAGTCGATCAGTACTTTACTGTAGCATCTCTGACATGTCAAGGCTTTGATTCATGCGACTAACCACGTGGCAATCGTCCTGCGTCCGGCGCCACAACGGTATCACCGACCGGATCCAACTCAGGACCCAGCTTCTCGTCCAGCGCTGTCTGCCCAAGCATCCCACCCGAACTGCCTCCAGAAGAGTCGTCCTGACCGGAAGCCACGTACTCGCGGAGGTTCGATATCCCATTCAAGTCCTGGCGTGTAGTTGCATTGGCGGCTAGAGCTGGCGGGCTCTGGTTAAAAGTAAGGTGGCGGAAGGTTCCTTCGTCGGCTTTGTTGAGACAAATCATGGTGCCGATTTGTCTTGAAATCGATCAATCTTTACGATAAGGTCCGAAGAAGCAGAGGTGAATGACTGGCGACACAATTGAAAGATTTAAAAGTGCTCTGAAGATGACCCCCAAAAAAAGTCGCGTCTGATCCTGTCCTCCATGACCTGACCTTGTCGGCCATGCCAAGATCCGTTTTGGACCCCACAGCGCCCGTGAACACCCGAATTGGCGCTAGAACATTGGTCGCCAAGCTGGTTGGTGCTGAGGGGCTGGAAGATGATCCGAGTCGCCATGGCGCAGCCGGTCGACATGGGCTAACAGCGAGATGGGATGGGTGCCACAGAGCATACTGATTGACTGATTGAATACAGATCTGCCGGATGCTGGCAACCCTGATGAGCCATATCAAGTGACTCGAGACTGCATCGGCAGCAGAGCACGATTATCATCAGATTGCACTTAAAGTCTGCCTTAAATAGCTACCATACTCGGCGTATAAAGACAGCTGACTCTTACTTGTAATCATCTCTGACCATCATGGTGATGGTGCTCACGGCGACGATGATGATGATGGGCAATAAGGTTACTTTTAGACTTTGCGGGTGGGCAGCGGTGAAGTAGCAACGCTGCAATGTGGCAGCAATGAATGGCACCCAATCTTACGCCAAGGCCCTGGAGCCGGATGGTCCAGCACCCGGGAAGGCGTGATGTGTACTGTAAGAGTGTACTAGCTTCATCGGTGGCCCTACAGTGGCACGTTAACGTGGAAGATACCTCAAGGTGTGCGACAACTATGCCTCCCGCCGTAGGCAAGCGGGGGACAGTTTAACTGAGCCATCGAAGTGAAATTAACTCCGCAAGAGATAATGCCTCAGCGACCAAAAACAAGATAATTTAAAAATTAAAAAATTAAAAAAAAAAACCATAGTTATTATATAGCTTAGTTAGCTATTTAGGTAATAGATTTTATTAATAATAAGCTTTAATTATATCTATAGTGGGCGTTCGAATTGAAAGGGTCAATTAGACAATGTGGACGAAATGGCTCAGTTAAACTGTCCCCCGCATGCCAATGTTACGAAAGTCAGTTTGGGGAAAGGCAAGCAGTGGAAGGAAGACCTGGCATCCTGGCTGCAGGCCCCGACCGCAGGACACAGGTCCACGTGGCTGGTGATGAAGACGCGGAGAAGACCCCTGCCTTGGACGTTCCAAGAGACCCTTTTTGCCTTTTCATTTTGACGCAACCTGTTCGGGTAGGTTTGCTATCCTCCTCCGTTGCAGAAACGAGCCACCAACACACAAGTGACTTTCTGAACCCTTCAATCTTCCATCATCAGTCACTGTCAGCCGGTGTCAGCCTGTGCCAATCTGTGTCAATCCGTGCCGGTCGCACCCGGCAAATGCTGAGGAAGGGCGCACGATGGATACCATGCCTCGCGCCAATAGGAGTGAGCACAGCCCCATGGGGCAGCTCGGCAATTGCGGCCCGTCTCAAACCTTCCCAACCGCTTTTGCCGAGCGCCGTATATGGGAATAGTTACTTTCAAACCCAACATCCCTTGTTTGCTACTCCATGCATTTTCCAGTAAAAACACAGTTGCGGCTAAAATCATGACTGTGAAAGCCGCCGCGCCCGCCGCCAAGATCCCGTGGATTGAAACGCCGCTGATCAAATCCGCCTCTCTCAGCAACGCTGCAGGCTGGTAAGCTATCCTTCCATTGAACATCACAGACACTGGCACATCCGCTTACAATGGCTTCCAATCACCTAGCAACATATTCCTGAAGCTTGAGAACCTCCAGCCCTCAGGATCATTTAAATCTCGCGGCATTGGCAGCTACCTCGTGTCCAAACTAGTCACTGTCCAGGCCCTTCCCAACTCTGCCGCTCCCAGAGGCGATCCTAAGCGTGCTCACTTTTACTGCTCGTCCGGCGGAAACGCGGGCTTAGCTTGCGTCCATGGGGCGGTGACGCTTGGGTGCGAGGCCACGATTGTCGTGCCGCTCTCGACGACGGCGTACATGATTGGAAAGCTACGCCAAGCTGGTGCTATGGATGTGATTCAACATGGTGCCTCATGGCAGGAAGCCGACAACTATCTCACCTCGACCGTCATGGCTGATGCCCGAGCAAGGGGCGAAGAAGCCATCTATGTGCCGCCCTTTGATGCGCAGGAAATCTGGGACGGGAATGCCGGCATTACTCATGAGATTGTGCGGCAATTACCGCATGCTGCGAACCATTACCCCATCAATCAGCCCGTCGCTTCAAGCGCAACTTCCAACAGCTACAATGGGAGCGTACCTCATGGTGATGTCGATGCCATCGTGTGCAGTGTTGGTGGCGGCGGATTATTCTCCGGCATTATGCAGGGTGTAGACGATTTGCATATGAACCACACAAGAGTCATCGCGGTTGAAACTGAAGGCGCTGATGCTTTATCACAGGCCGTCGCAAAAAACGAGCGAATCATATTGCCAGCCATCACAAGTCTCGCAACAAGTCTAGGCGCACGGCAGGTATGCAAGAGAGCATTCGAGTATGGCTTGAGAGACACAGTCACCAATGTCGTCTTATCCGACTCAGAAGCCATTAGAGCGTGCAAAAGGTTTTTGGACGAGGAGCGACTTCTAGTAGAGTTGGCTTGTGGCGTTTGTCCGGCGATTTGCTATAGTGGTCAGCTTCCGAGGCTTGTGCCGGGATTCAATGAAAATAGTGTCGTTGTTCTGGTGATTTGTGGTGGGAGCAATATGACCTTTGATATCATGGACAAGTATGTCGCGGATGAAGCAGCAAAGGAAACGTCACAGAGGCTATGACGTGAAACATCATACTTAGATCGCTATAGAGTTAGATGAGCGGCCGTGGGAGGCTGCGAGCCCCACGAATGGATACACCGAGCAGTGTATTCGCTTATTTAAAAAAAAAACAATACAGATAGAAGATCAAGACTAGCCTACGTCGCTACGTCTCACTATGTCCTTCCCATCTCTTCCTCAACTTGTGCCCTTGGCTTCCGTCTCTTCCTTGATTTGCAGGCCGTGTTTTGCTATTTAGCAGTGTACATAGGGTAGTGTTTTCGGATTTGGGCTAGATTACTCTATCTATATCTCTCCCCGTCCAGTGGCTTTGCTATCTCATTGTTAGGCGCAGTCGTAAATGCGCATCTTCCAATACCCTCGGACCTTTCGACCACCCCCCACTGGACTGGCATCAAGTATCCATGAGTGCGGTCTTCCTCTGGTACATGACATGCAGCACTAATAGCTCTACTGTTTGTTGCTACCATTCTCATCGTGCCGTCATATCTCCTAAGACCTATTGCCACAAGAGCCGCCACAAGGATCGCGCCAACAATCATCGCTACAGTGACCAAGTCAGAGGGAGGGAGCTTGACAACCAGCAAAGATGGAAAGCTCACCAGTGATGATAGCAATAGGACTGTACGCACAGGTCGAGAATGAGGCTTTTCTATCCACAGTACCATTTGCAAACAGGGCAGTAATTCTGGCCAGAAAGAGGCTCTGGCTCAAGAGAAAGTGCATGATACCCGATGTGGCATACAAGGGTAGTCCATACCTCAAAGGCATTGAAATGAAATAACTCGACCTCTGAATCCCCATGGGCTCGGATACCCGCAACGGCTTCCGCTTCGCCGCCTTGTAACAGTGGCTGAACTCGCGCTGAACCAAGAATGTGCTCAACATGGCATTGTACAATACGTATACTAGGGAGAGAAAAAGCTGGGGAAGGTTGGCGATGAGGACATTGGATATGAGTCCTGTCGGGTCGTCCCGTGGAAGCCCCATGACGAGGTACGTGTACGGTGTGGGCGCGCCGAATCCGAGCCCTGCGAGACCAGGCATGGAGGTGGGAAGCTTGCGATGGCGGAGGCTTTTGATTGAAGCTGCCAGCAATGCTGCGGTGGAAAGAAGAACAAAACAGCACCTGCTGAGTCGTTAGGATCGATTTCTATCGCAAGCCCGTCCGTGATACTCACACTGCAATCAGTACGACCCATCTTGTCATGCTTGCAGCTTGCATCCAAAATTTTGGCTCGTTGCGAAATAATCTCGGCTCAGTTGATGGCTTTGGAGTCCTCGACCTCCAGGAACATAACGATGGCTTCGTTCTTAAAAAGTCATCTTTGGTCGCGAGACACATGTTCCGGGTGGTAGGATCCGGCACTTTCATAAATGATGCAATGGCATCGCCAAGAGTGTACAATATCTCGAGGGACTCTGGTTTGTTGCTATTGGCCGATTTATTGCTATTTGTCTCCCTTCTCCTTGCAAACCAGGCCCAGAGCATGATTAGCAGCTTCGCAAGATTCATTAGGCATACTGTGATTAGAATATGAGGAGAATACTCAAAACGGCATGTCAGCTCAATGCTGCTAGGATCTTGCACGAGGCAACTAGAAACCTCGTAACGTGGCGGCCCAAGATACCAATGTGTGACTTGTTGAGATAGCCGCAACTGGGCCACGTACTCTCGTGTGCTATTACCCAGTGCCCACATGTTCTTACCCCAGTCATCCCACCGTGGAACGACGTAGACATACATTAGAAGGCTGTCGTCGGATGGGCTTTGCACGGTCCTGTTCCGGACCAGAATGAGGGCATTTCCCTGTGGCTTCCAGTAGTCGTCGTATAGCTCAAAACATGAAGAAATGTTCATCTGTTTGTACGTGTGACAATCTCGCTGCAAGTCTGTGAAGACGCTCGCGTAATCGATATGGTCGGGATTGACTCGGTACTCATCCCACCCTGGATCCCCAGCTCGATTGTTCATCGCCGTGGTCAGGTTGAAGGGGCTTCCGCTGACAAAGGAGTCCTTAACCACTGCTACGGCATAGTTATTGGAAGAGAGAGACTGGAATACTGCTGAGTTATACCTTGGATCGCTGTAAGTGTGTCACTCAAGCCGACGGATGGAACCATGGGATCGACTCACAACAGGTGGATTGGAACCGAGCTTGCCGCCAGGAGAAGCCAAATTAGGACTCTTCTCCATCCAATATACCATAGATTTCGCAAACTTGGTATGCCAATATCCAGCCACCGTCCCTGTGCGTGTGCTTTGTTGATGTTTTCCCTGGTTGGCGAAGCCTGTAACTGCATGCAATAGTTGCTGGCACTGAGCATTGCCGTCCCGAGAAGATTGATGACGAGATGAGTCCAGAGGGACAGCCTCTTGACAGTGTCACAATCGCCCTTGTATACCAGCCCAACGCCATCCTGGCTACCATATTTTACAATGGCAAAGATTGAAGTGGTGACGTTTGTAACCAGAACAAGACCGATCGCCAGTATCTGGGCCATCAGGGCACGAGACCGCCGGGATCTCCAGATGCGGAACGAATTCGTCTCGTCATGGTCGATTTGGGGAAACCACCATGACAGGAATGATCTTTCGGCAAAGACTGCCGCTCGGAAGTCCCCATTGCGAGATGTGGCATCAGTTGAACTGGGCGTATCTGACTCGGCCGGAACCTGAGGGGAATCGATGGATATTCGAGCCGGATCAGCCATGCCGATAATATGGATGCGCACTTCGTCGTCTGTAGGCCGAGATCAAGGGTACGCAACAAAATGGTACCGATTTCGCGCGAGGCCAAAATAAAGTTGCACCTCTGACTACCTCTCGCTTGTCTTGGAGAAACGGAACAGGCAGTCACAGGTCCGCAGACGGCTATGGGCCAAGTACAGCCTGATGGACTCTCCGGCAAGGGGTGTACCCATCTTAGCTATTACTCCGTCACATATCAACGGTGTTTGCCGTTTTTATTGACGACTGGAGTTTGGGATACATGAATGCCTCGAAGCTTAGCGATTGTATTGGGCTTTGATAATGCGCCACGAAGCACATCCCCCGGTCATGCGTCGGATGTGAGACCACCACCTCGCCGGCAGAAAAGTAGTAAAGACCAAGATCAGAGCCAATCAGGCAATTCTATAACGAAAATAGCAAGATATTTTCAGACACTTGATTTGCAGGTAAACCGGGTTGTGGATATGCGAAGTTGTGACCCCAGCCTATCTACGGAAGTATTCGTCGGTCTAATAATAGATGCAGGCTGAGGGCCAGCGCCTCTCAAGAGAGGTGGCACTGGGCTAAGAAGCTGCAGCAGAGGGCAGATAGTTTTCAGCGCCCGAGTGATTGTGGTGCAACATGTCGGCGGCGTGTTCGTGATTGCTGCCGGTCAGGGCCAGTCAAATGATCAGCCTCGAAGCTGGGTGATTTGATATATGCGCCACCGTCAGCCCTGATATCCGCCAATACCAATAACATTCAACGACCTGACGGGGCCGGACGCTTTTTTTGTAAACCCGACATAGCGGTCCACCGCATTGTGATAGTGACTGGCTTGATTTCCTGCAGGTGACATTGGCTTGGCTTGGCCGCTTACAATGAATGGTGACTAAACGCATTAAGTCCACCAAACTGCGCCGTCGTTCTGGGTCGCGGCATGATAAGACGATGTCGGCGCCGGAGGCTGTGATTATTGCCCTGCTTGGGGTACAAATGGGAGCAAGGAATGCCTCGCCTCTTCGTATTGCCCGTATCTTTTTGTCTTCACGAATGGATTGTAGCTTGGACATTCATCAGTTTCTTGCCCAGCTTGGGCCCCGGAACGCCACCAGCGTCTCGCCTGTGCCACTGAGCGGAACGGGACGGCCCTTCATCAGAGCCAAAGACCACAGTGGCCTGTCCAAGTGGCCAATCAAAGTCCGTATCGCACGTAGTCACGATGCTGAACGAACCCCCCCACGGGAAACCCTCTTCTACCGACACCTTCCGGAAGGTGACCAGCTTCCAGCGTGGCTGCTGATGTGGTTTCGGGCCCAAGGCGAACATCCATTATATCTCCAGACACCTAGTACGAAGCCATGCAATAGAGTGTACAAGGACTCTCAGGACTCTGTCCAAGCTTCAAATCCGCCTACCGTACGAAGTAAGAGAGCCATTGTCACGGACGGAGCGAAACAATATCCCCAGACTATCGTCATAAGCTCCACCAGCCTGTTCAACTGTTCATGTCGATTGTCGATTACCGAAGTCGCATGCTGGCTCTTAGAGAAAACCGTTTCTTTAGAGCGACCAAATCTTGTTTCACATGCGTCACGAACTAGGCGTAGTGTTTTGTGCAGCCAATCTTTCGCAATTTGATACCGTGACACCGGTAC
Organism: Conoideocrella luteorostrata; assembly: GCA_032433595.1. Lineage (NCBI taxonomy): Eukaryota > Fungi > Ascomycota > Sordariomycetes > Hypocreales > Clavicipitaceae > Conoideocrella > Conoideocrella luteorostrata. Next base: position 65,525 of record JASWJB010000107.1, read on the forward strand.
CCCTATCTACTACCCTACATGCTGGCACAATGTGGCGGCGGCCCTACTTGAACGCGTACTGCAGCAAACTATAATGCTTAATGCCGATGGATTAGAGCGACAGCCTGCACAACTGAAGATGACGTATATTGAAGGGATCGACCTATGCGATGCCGCTGGCGTATTTACTTTTGGGTCGACGGAGTGGATACATGGGTACGCATTAAAGGTGGGACTCTAACCCAGCGCCTCCTAACTGCTCATGTAGCCATACTCTGAACCTCCTGTTTCCAAACTATGACTGAATGCATACGATCGCAAGCAGTACCTCATCAGCGTCTTGTACTCCGACCTTCTAGCTCGTTTAAAAGTAATATTATTCCTGCTGAACATGGCAGACCAACTCGTGCTCTGCTCTTAGCCCAATTGAGCGCCGCGCCGAAGCAACGTGGGGGATCGTGGGGAGAGCTGCCCGAGTCGTAGTTTTGGTGTGTCCGGCCCCGCATATCCATCCGCTGATCAGTTGCGCATCCTTATACATACTCCGTACGGAGTAGTTACTAGTATATCTACCCCGTATTTATACTCGGCATGAATCACCGGGCTGTTCGCCAGATAAACCACCCAAACAACCAGACTCCTGGCGAGAAGCCTTTTCCGTGGCAGCTTGGAGCACATCTCGCTAGCATCAACCCTGTACATGTGGCGCGAGTCGAAACATCCATCCAGCCAGAATACCAGGTAGAAACCAAACCGCGGCACGAATAGTAGCACGCCAAACGATCGCCCTAATCAAATGCAGCGCCACTCCGCTACGACTAGCCTCTAGTATTGAACGATCCGACGATCCCGTGGGTTTTCTGCAATCCATCTCGGCCTTACTGTACCTGATAGGTTGCACCTGCTTCCAAGGCCTGTATTTATCCAGCGGCTGGGTGACATTGCCGGTCGGACCGGCAGCCATCTCACCTCCTGCTCGTGCAACATGTTTGATCTCGGCGTTTGATAGCGCGTGATGTTGTATTCGACTGGGGGACGGCTGAGCGACTCTCGTCGAAAATAAATACGGGCTTCTGCTTTTGACCTATCATGGCGGCAATATCTAGACACTTTGGTGAATTGCAATAATCGCCAACATTTCACCGAGTCGAAGCGAAGAGCAATATCAACACGAATGCCTCGTTCATCCATGCAACGGGGGACACGATGAAACCTTCAGCAGCACTTCTGGCGCTCGTCGCGCATGCGTGCCGTGCCGCAGACGCAAATGCCTGGAAGTCTCGAAACATCTACTTCGCCTTGACGGACCGCATCGCCCGGAGCAGCAGTGATAGCGGCGGCAGCGCATGCCGCAATCTAGGAGACTACTGCGGTGGCACGTTTCAGGGCCTGCAGGGAAAACTGGACTACATCAGGAACATGGGGTTCGATGCTATTTGGATCACGCCCGTCGTGGCAAGTAAGTCTCGCTATGACACCGCGCAAAGATGAGATTGGCGCGTTCTGACTCGGGGGTTCATTCAACTGTCTAGATACCGAGGGCGGATATCATGGGTATTGGGCACAAGATTTATATGCTGTGAACTCGAAGTACGGATCTGCTGGGGATCTCAAGAATCTGGTGAACGCTGCTCATCAAAAGGTAGCACGATGCCCTTGTATCCAACGCATCCCGAACGTGCGGATCAGTCTACTGACAATCTGAGTTCAAGAACATGTACGTCATGGTCGACGTTGTAGCGAACCACGTTGGCCCAGGGCCTGCAAGCGACAAACGCCCTGAGCCCCTCAACAAAGATAGTTCGTACCACTCGCCGTGCCAAATCGACTACAACAACCAGACTAGTATCGAAAACTGTCGCATCGCCAACCTCCCCGATGTCAACACCCAAGACTCCAGTATCCGCTCCGTCTATCAAAACTGGGTCAAGTGGCTTGTACACGAATACAAGTTTGATGGTATACGCATCGACACCGTCAAGCACGTCGAGAAGGAGTTTTGGCCGGGCTTCACCTCCGCAGCCGGTGTGTACAGCATCGGTGAGGTGCTGAGCAGGAACGCGACCTATGTCTCTGGCTATGCAGGCCCCATGGCGCTGCTCAACTATCCCATTTACTACCCCATGAACAACTTCTATCAGCAAAAGGGCTCATCGCAAGACCTCGTGGATATGCACAACACGATCGGAACTGTGTTTCCGGATCCTGCTGCACTGGGCACGTTTTTGGACAACCACGATAATGCACGGTTCCTGAACCAGAATAATGATGCTTCGCTGCTAAAGAATGCTCTGACGTATGTTATTCTGGCGAGGGGAGTGCCAATTGTCTATTACGGTACCGAGCAGGGCTACGCGGGTGGTGATGATCCTGGTAATCGTGAGGATCTGTGGCGGAGCAGCTTCAACGCCAACAGTGACATCTATCAGTTTCTTGCCAAAGTATCTGGAGTGAGAAGGGCCGCTGGTGGATTGCCGGCCAACGATCATACACACTTGCTTGTGGAGGCTACCGGGTACGCGTGGGGCCGCGCAAACGGGAAAGTCATCGCACTTACGAGTAATATCGGGAAGGGAAAGTCACAGAAGTATTGCATTGAAACGAAAAGGGCTAGTGGATCATGGAAGGGGGCCTTTGATGGTAAAACGTACACGGCCAATGGCAATGGACAGCTGTGTGCGACTGTAGAGAATGGTGAGCCTCTGGTATTCGTCGGATAGGCAGAACATTTATTCCCATAATAGCTATTGAACCCCCCAAACCCCCAAAAAGGCCTATATGTACATAGTAGCGTATTGAGTGATCAGAGTGATTGTTGCATATAAGGTGGCGCTGTTGCCATGGACGGAAACTACGATGATTGGGTTGCTGTGATGCAGGGACCAGCGATCCGCCAGCGACTCTTCTCATGTCCATTCACAAGCTGATAAAGATTCACAAACTCGATGAAATTTACGTTGCACACTTTAATAAGCCAGTTGTCTGTCCTTGGTTTATGGGATAATTTGTTTTCGCTTAAGTTCTAGGCTGTGACTTGGATTGTTGTGGAGACAAGGCTTCGGCAGCTGCGAGACGTAAAGCCAGGAAGCACACTCAATTATATTACAGAACAGGTACGACAAGGAGCGACATACATTTAGCGGCGCCTGCCAGGTTCCATGACGATGGCTTTTCTCACAATGAAATAGACCTGGTGGAAAAAATGGAATGTGAAAAGAAGAGCAGAAAGTGGCAGCAGATGTGCGCTGTGTCTTACTCTACCGGTCGCCGTGCCTGGAATGACATCAGAGTGTTCTGAGAGCAATGTGGAATGGAAATTAAGAGAGGTCTCATCCGCCCCAGCCGCCAGACATGACATAACAAGGGGCATAGGGCTCATGTGCCTGTTTAATCGAGGGTAGTGTGCAGCAAACCCAAAAAAGAATTTCGTCTGGCTTCCTTTTCGACAGGATTTGCATTCTCAGCAGCCTGCGATAGCTGGTCGCCGCGCCAGTCTAGTCACTGCCGATGATACATCGGCCCCCGACAGACCTTCCGCTTCTGTCGTTGCAGCAGCCGGTTACCCCCATTCGAATACGTGGCATTTTGCGAGTCGCAGGGATGTTACCAGAACATCAAATTCTGGCCAAAGTTCAAGATTAGAATTGGTCGCGTCGCGTCGCGTTGCGTTGCGTTGCGCAGTCTGGGGAATCGTTTGGTGGGACCTAAACGGGATGGAATCATCTAGCAAACTCAAACCTTGCGTCATCAGTGAGTTAGTTATGTACCAACAGATTTCGCTCCACCACACTAAGCGGATATCCCGTCTCATAAATCAGACCATTTTCTTTAAGAAAATTAGCGTAGGAAAAGAACGGTATCGTTTGGGCTCAACATCGAGTTGCGCGTAAATTCCCGACTGAGGCGTTTGCGCGGTGGCGTTGAATACATGCGGACGCTATGCGCGTTAGGGCGCATGCACTGACTGCCATCAACCTGGATGATCTTGTACACCAGGGTTTGAAGCTGACGACGCCGGCAATTCTCGACTTGCAGGAAGCCCATTATTTCACAAACTTAGCACGGCTTTGTGGTCATCTGATGTTTGCTTCGCTAACTGACGGAGTTTCGTCTGCCGTACGAGGATGATGAGTCGCATAGCCGAATGTTGGCCACCGGCAATCATGCGGGTCCTAATCTGGCAGCTCGTTTTAATCCGACGTGGTGCTACTGTGTGGTGTTGAGGCCGAGCATATTGTTCACTGGCGCCTTCCGCTTCCGAGTGTCGTCTGGCACTCGGTTTCGAATAACCAACCGGTGGCGCTGAGTCCCAACTTCCGAACAACTACTTCACCGCCGTTAACTGCCGCCATTGCCCAACGAAAATACCTCCTGCTGCTTCCTTCTCCCCAGACTTAAACTCCTCACTCCCCCGGTCTTGACTGCACAAACAGCCAGGGCATATATATCTGTTCAACCCTTAAATATTGTAGAACCTTGCCTTCGTCACCGTCACCCTGCAATCATGAGCACGGGTTGCTGCTCTGCGGATGGGATCTCCGATACTGCCTCCCCCGCATCTGCTTCCAGCCAAGGGCGTGGCCACAGTCACCATGTTGGCGGCACCCCAAGCGACTGCGATGGCCTCCCGTCACACGAACGTGATGAAGCCTGCAACCAGGACGGAGAATGCTGCGACGACGAATCCTGCTGTGCCCAAGTCTCCAGCGGGTCGACAACTCTTGCTTGCTGTTCGAGTAAGGATGAACGGTGTGATGGTACTCAGAACCCCAAACTAGTCCATGGAGGAACCGCATCAAGTCTCACATTGCCACACAGAGATATGTATCATCGCGGCGGCCGCACTAGAGTGTGAAAAATCGTGTGAAACCTCTATCTGCAGCCAGAACGGTATGTGCATTCCAGCCCACTAAAAAATCAACCCCTCGACGACCCTCGTTGCGCCCGAACCCCGTCATTCATACGCATGTAATGCTCATTCTTTATAACTTCCCAACAGGCTCTGCCAGTCACGAGCACCAGCATGATGCCAACGGCCGTCATCCAACCTTGGCGTGCACCACTCATCTTGCCAAAGCTTTTGATCAATACAGCACCTATCTCGAATCCGCCCGCTGTATCTGCCGTAATATTCTCGAGCGAGGCTGGTCGACTGATTGCTGCGCCGGCCAACCGAAGAAAGCTCCCTCTGTCGATGCTGAAGTCAGGACTGCCAACAAGACTGGCGCATATGCTGGTGGCCGAAAGCACCACAATCACAGCAGTCTTCACCATCACCACGATATTAGCCGTCGTGGGAGGAAGGCGCAACTTGAGGCAGACATGTGCTGCAAGTCTGACAAAGATGACTGCTGCAGTGGCCATGAAGTAGAGCATGTCATCATCGAGGATAAGGAAAAGCCCTATGTTGTACCGCTTTCCTGGGACGTTGAGAAGTCTGCATGCCGGGAGCATGTTGCGCTTGCGGTAAATGGCATGACCTGCTCAGGATGCGGAAACAAGATGGAACGCACTCTTAAAGCCATTCCCGGCGTGTCGTCCGTTCGGGTTAACTTTGTCATGGGCCATGCCGAATTCAGTGTGAACACGTCCATTAACAGCGCAGATGAAGTTATTCGTGCGGCAGAGAAAGCCACAAGCTTCCGCTGCAACCGCATGGCTAGCGATGACCAAGTTCTGGATCTGTTGGCTTCTGGTAGCTCCGCCAAAGCCTTAGCCAGCGTTACCATTCAAGGTGTTACAGGTGCCACCATTCTAAACAACAAAACAGTCCGTTTATACTATGATCCTACCATAGTTGGGGCGAGAGTCCTGCTTGAAAAAATCAACAATCTGTCCGCAGGATTAGCGCCTCCGCGAGATGACCCATCTGTCTCAAGCGGCCGCAAAAGGCTTTACGACCAGCTCGTCAAGACGTTGCTTTCGGCTGCTTTTACTATCCCTGTTGTTGTTCTGGCTTGGGGGGGTCATTTAGTCAACGAACGGATTCGCTCCATAATCTCAGTCGTCCTTGCAACCTTTGTTCAGCTCATAGCAATTCCGGACTTTTATCGCGCCGCCCTTGGTGCACTCATTCATAGTCGCACCGTCGAAATGGACATGCTCGTCGTTATAAGCATCACGGCCGCATATGTCTACTCGGTTGTCGCCTTTGCGTTCCGTATGGCGGGGAAACCTTTGGAGACGTCAGAGTTTTTCGAAACGAGCACTCTGCTAGTCACTCTTGTAATCCTTGGCCGACTGGTAGCTGCTTTTGCGCGCATACGAGCCGTGGAGGCTGTGTCTCTGCGATCTCTTCAAGCCACAACCGCTGTCATCGTTGAGAACGGAATAGACACAGAGATAGATGCTCGACTACTTGAGTATGGCGATATGCTCAAGATAGGCCCTCATTCTGCTGTCGCCACGGACGCAATTGTAACGAATGGCTCCAGCGAGATTGACGAGTCCATGCTTACGGGAGAAAGTGCTCCCGTGTTCAAGAAGGAGGGCGACTCTGTCATTGCCGGTACCATAAATGGAAGCGGCACATTGACTGCCAAGCTGACTCGACTGCCCGGCAAGAACACGGTCACGGATATCGCCAAACTTGTCGAAGAGGCGCAAAATTCCAAACCCAAAATACAGGACTATGCAGATCGCGTTGCCAGTTGGTTTGTCCCTGTCGTCACCTCGGTTGCTGTCATTGTCGTGATTGTTTGGCTCATTATCGGCTTCAAGGTTCGGCATTACAACGCCGGGAAATCCATTTCAAACGCCATTACATATGCTGTCGCAACCCTTGCCGTTTCATGCCCCTGTGCACTTGGTCTAGCGGTGCCTATGGTGTTGGTCATTGCTGGGGGCATTGCGGCTCGTAGTGGTGTTATCGTTAAGTCGGCAGAATGCACAGAGAAGGCTCGCAAGGTGACGGACGTTGTTTTCGATAAAACTGGTACAATTACCGAGGAAAGCCTCGACGTCATGGAGCAAGAGTACCTCATTGATGAGGACGAAGCGGTTGCGATTTCAAAGGCCTTGGTCGCTGGCAACAAACATCCTGTTTCCCTCGCAGTAGCAAAGCATTTGGCTCAGCATACCGCCACCGCCGCTGTTCTGGACGAAGTACGAGTCATCCCTGGAGCTGGAGTCGAGGCTAAGCTTGAAAAGGACACGCTTCGTGCGGGCAATCCTAAATGGACCGAGACTGAATCTTACGGCGTGATCAATGGTCTTCGGAATGGCGGTATGACACTCTTGGTAATAACTCGCATGGGCAAGCCGATTGCTGTCTTTGGTCTTCGCACTCGCCTCCGCGAAGAAGCCGCGAGAGTCATTGCTCAACTGAGTCGTCGAAACATTACCATTCACCTCGTTTCCGGGGATCAGAAGCGCGCCGTCGATGTGACAGCATCGCAGGTCGGTATTCGCCGCATGGCATCTCAGTGTACTCCGGCCGAGAAGCGTTTCTACGTCGCCGGCCTCATGGCAGAGGGTAAAATCGTCATGTTTGTAGGAGATGGAACCAATGATGCTGTTGCTGTGACCCAAGCTGACGTCGGGGTCCAACTTGGTAGCGTGCTGTCCGCCAGCGACGTCACTCGCGGTGCTGCCGATGTTGTTCTGCTTAACGGGCTTGAGGGTATCTTGTTCCTCATGGACATCAGCGGTGTAAGTTTCCGTCGCATGATGTTCAACTTTGCCTGGTCTGCAATGTACAACATCTTAGCCATTCTGTTGGCATCTGGAGCTTTTGTCAACGTTCGCATCCCACCTGCGTATGCTGGCCTGGGCGAGATTGTCAGCGTTGTGCCCGTCATTGCGGCTGCTATGACCATGCTGCTGAAAAAGACCAAGGGCACATCTGCTACAGCCTAAAAAGCTTGCTGAGAAATGTGCTGCCGCCAAAGGCATCGGCCTCGTACGTTCAAGTAAGTCAAGGCGCAAAAACTCAGCAGCCCATTTAACCGCGACGATACAGTGTGGTTATTTTCTTTTTGATTTGATCGATCATGAGATGTCATTCCTTCCTCTGTAGCGGATTGTATGCAGTATGGCCTGGCCTGAGTTTTTGTCGGAATGGACGGCAGATACGAAATGAATAGCAGCGGCGATGAAGGTCACCATTAAATGGTGTTATGGGGAGGGATGTGGTAACCACTTTGTGGATATGCAAAAGCAGTCTTACGTACAGGGCATGATTACAAAATCATTGTTTTCCGCATTCATTATGCCCTGTGAATTTGTCCTTCTTGTGCGATAGGTGTCTGGGTACGGTATTTTGTAACGCATAATTTGGAGATGCATACGTGACAGCGCTTCTATTTCTGGAGGGTGTGCGATGTCCGGGGTTATGTATTAATAGTGCTATCAAATGAGGCCATCAAGGTTCTCCCGCCACGCAACGCTACCCCACCACGTCCCCGTCGAGGACGGCCCCCCCCAATCTCTTCGCATGTACAGTAACGAGTTATCTATGCAGAGTATACTTTCAAACATTCCACCCGAGTACGTCATCCTGATAAAATTCAACACCACCCATCTGTACGCCGTATCTTTACATGTATGGAGCCGCAGTCAAGTCGCCCTCGATATTCCTATCGACTCGAACGGCTGGCTCCCCGGACGACGTGGTGGGACTCGCACCCGCCAAATCCCGAAAGTCAACTACGGTATACATCTTTTGCAAAACTTCCAGTTTCTCCCTCAAGTAATCTCTCTGGTGCTTCTGTGACCTCTCAAAGCTGAATATAAATTGCACTAAAAAGAAAAAATCCTCCAATCTGGCCCGAGCTTCCTCCTGTGTCTGATTTGTGGCTCTCGGCAAGGCCAGCACGTCTGCCACCGTGCTTGTGATTTCAAAGAGTTTTTGGAGAATGCCACTTCCGTGGAAAACAACGCTCGATATGCTTTTGAGCCGGGAGACGAGGTTGCGTAGTTGTGCAGAAAGACGCTGGGCCGGGAAGTGTAGTGATAGGCCCTCGTGAGTGTTTTGGGTGGGTGTGGAGCGGAGGAGGCCTTGCGAGAGAGCGAGTTGCCACACCAGCGTTCGCAGCCAGAGTCGCGTAATGAAAAGATCAACATGCTGGAGTTCTACGAGAGTGCCGCACCCGCCGGCAATCATTTCTTCCTCGGCCTCCTGGGCACCAGCTTCGTCCTTGTCGAGCTGCGCCTGTTTGCTTTCGATCCACTGAGATGTGAGTTCTGCGCCGGGTTGAGGTGCGCTGGGGTCTTGCTGCGCGGCCCAGTAGCCGAGGAAGGGATCATCCATGTTCTGGAAGAGGAGGATAAGACGGTTCCATCCGATTGCAACGTGGGTGGGGATTGAGTCGTCATGAAACGGAAGGCCTGTCTGTAGAGGAACCATGATGCAGGGGAAACCGGACATGATGAACAAAAATCGTTCGTGAATGTACATTTCCCAGTATATTCTCTGTTGGCGGCAAACTTCGGTATGGCTGAGGCGGGAGTCGCCCTCGCGATGTTGGTGGATATTCATCATTTGAGCCATGCCGATACCTTCGCGGAGGATGGCAAAACTCCTGTCAAACCGCTTGAAAGCCATGAAACATATTTCCAGCCAGATGCAGGTTAAGATGCGCTTGACGGTAACAGGCATTTCGCCTTGTAGGCCGCCGGGATATCCGTCGCCCTCTCTGCCCATATCCGCCTTGCGATGGGCCCAGAGAGAGTACTGCATCAAAGTGCACATTTGCGACGCAACATCGCATCCATTCATGGTCCAAGACGTTTTGGTCAGGTTGATGGTGACAGCTGCGTAGGCATGAACCAGAGCAGCATCTTCATATTCGTTGTGCATGTTGTGAATGGCGGCTTGGATTTCCGATGGCGACATGATTGGATTAACGGGATATACAAGCTCCTCAAACTCCGGAAGTAGTCCCAGAAAAAAATCCGGCGAGAAGCCACATCCAGTGATTGAATATGACGGCTCAGAGCGTGGGCTGGTATTGTAGAGGCCATCAACGATGCCGGCAATTGACGTCACTGGGACACCTCCGGCGGCTGGAGACGATCCGGCCGAGGGCGTATCACCACCGCTGACAGAGCCTGTCTGGATGACGGCAGTATTTGGCGGCGATGATTTCAATTTGTTGCCCCCATGTGACGATGACTTGTTGCGGAGCTGGGCCACAAGCCGTCCGCGAACACCGGGCTTCCGCTTGGGGGGCGCAGGCGCAAAGTTGCAGGCCAGATTGAGATGGGCGCACTGCGCGCAAGGCTGGTCGCCGCTGCACCTCACTTTTCTGACACGGCAGGCATCGCAGGCTCGCGAGACTTTGCCTCCGGAGTTATTGGCGGCACCGGCTGCGGCGGTCTGGCTGCTGCTCATCTGGGTCTGGAGGGCCATTTATATGGACGGCGATGCGAGAAAGCTTCCGGATCGTCGGTGGTGCTGACTGGGCTGACGGTGATGCTGATGGGTGTGAACAGACAATTATGAGGCGAGACCATCCTCGAGAATCCGTCCAACGCCTTGATTTATGTCTGGGTTGTAGAGCAATTTCAGTCTCGCGTGATCAACTTGGCAGCGAGCCCACGCAGTGGAAAGTGTTCCTTGCGCCCCCGCCTTACAGCCGTCTCTTTTGCGGCAATGCAATGCGACGCGGTGCTTTGCTTTGCTTTGCCTTGCCTTGCCTTGCCTTGCCTTGCCTTTGTCTCTTCTGCCTCCGGCCAGAATCCGCTGCTTCTTTATTCTCCTTCTCGGGCGCCACGCAGCCAACGACAAGAGGCGGCACACCAGGGCAATGTTGGTTGGAGGGGGTTGAGTGGAGCGGGGGTTGGTTGGTAGCAAGCTCTGGATCTGTCGAGGAAATCTGGGAAAAGATGACGATTTTAAATCAAGGCCGGCAGAGCCAAAACCACAAAAAGATTAATCAATAGGATGCGCCTTTAGATGGGCAAAGCAGAGCACGTAAAACAGAGCCAAGCCGTGTCTGTCTTGTAAGTGTACATGTATTGATGCAAATTGGAGCGGACTGCATGAAAAGCGGAGATGCAGAGCCATGACAGCATGTGGGCTAGGGAAAGGTTGAGTCGTGGCATGCAGATGCAGCTTCCCCGATGGCTCAGCCGTCTGGTCGTCCCATGCTTGGAGCGAGCTCGGACACTTATTGGAAGGGCAGAAGAACAGCTCAGGGCCAGGTTGGCCGGCTTCCATGTCGATTTGATTGAAATCGAGTTTGGTCTGTCCGAAAGCTCCAAGGTTGGGAGAGACGAGCTGGCGCGCTAGTCCGGATAGGTGGATGCTAGGGCACAAGGTGGCGCTGTTACAGTGGGTGTCAGTGGGTGTCAGGCGGGAGTTCAGTGGGTATCACTTGGCTGTGTGGCCTGCCGGCACAGTGCGTGCAGCGCCTGCAGTGGAGGGGCAGAGAAAGGGGAGGGGAGGGTGGGGGGGGTCGCCGTGGTGCCTTAGAGGTAGGGAACCCGCTCGTAAGTCCACTGAATACCCAATGAAAAATGACATAAATAATACAAGTGGCTTGCATCGGACGGAATATTGTCTTAAATCCATTCGCCATTGATGAACCAAGGTGCCAGGTTGTTGTTGCCAGGAACATCACACGCATATCCGTCCAGCCAGCAGCAGCACTCGCACCGAATTGGGCCCCACGATTGTTATTCGCATCGGTATATGTGCATCGGCCTCTGCATCTGCATCCGCATCCGCACCCGCACCCGCATCCCGCAGCGCCATCCGCAGCGCCATGGGAAATCGTTGTATTTTGCTTTTTTCCTAACCCTCTTCATTTTCGTGTGTGAGGTTGCATTACGTATCTGCAGATGCAAGTCCAGACGGGAGCGGGATTGTTGATTCAGGGGGTGTTCAGAGACCGAAGTTTGGTTCAATTGCCGGCCCTCGGAGGACTCCGTGCATACAAGACGACCACAGACCAGTTGGCTCCATGTAGGTTGCCACTTTATAAGCGCGGGATTAGCCATCAGTGGCCTTCTCGTGGTCTATTTGGAATCATCAGGTGCTCAGGTACGCTGTTTTGAATGATTAGAGTCTTGAAGTAGTTTTCGATCCATGCCTTTGTTCCTCTAACCGGACTCATTATGATATCTGCCTACCTCTGTAGGTGCTGGAAGTAGACGAGTTGTCACTTGCAACTCAACTCATAAACCAAAGGTTCACCTTGTACGGAGTATTACCTGCTTACCTAGATTTTTGGGACAAGTCTCATGTGATATCTACAGGTTGACTCTATCTGTCGCCCCCCCCCTAAATGTCTTAGCAACCACCTGGAGCACCATCCTTGACATTAATGCCTCGAACCCTAGCATTAACACGATTAAATACCTCCAACATACCTGCATTAAACTCGCTTGAGTGCGAAGTCTTGTTCGTACACTCTGCCGTGTGCCAGCCAGCCACCAATATCCCCAATCATACCCCCTGCCTGCTGAGGCTTCGGACTCTACGGAGAACCCCAGCCGACCAGGGCCACGGGTGAACCGCTTGAACCTTTACTCCAAGGATGTGCTCTTCGCTTTATGCCCAGCAGCAGCAACGAACCATTTATTTGAATAGATTGCACGAATTTGGGCAGTGACGGGATTGCTGCTCTGCCTCCGGGCGTTGCCAACAACCCGAATCGTCTGCTTGCAGTCCGCCTTGCTCACCAGCTTTGCTATACCCCCCTCCCCCTAGCATCTTGCTGCACGCTGACAGACTTGCCTTCGTGCATATCTTTCCCCGGAGTCAAAAGTGCATAATCGTGATTGACATCGTGGTTATTGTTCCTGTGTAGGTGGGCATAGATCACACTAACGGAGTAACTTCCCTTCGTAGACGAGTTCCGCCGTCGCGATATCCGGGGTCGAAGCAGAGGCCATCACTGTTTCCACTGAGACGAGACAATGACTAGCCGTGATAATAATGCTGCTGTTCATGATTAAAGCAACGCTAACGGAGTAGAAGTGCTTCTTTACAGCGTCGTCGTGTTGATGAAGGACGCCCACAGACGGGGAGCCCGTTGAAAGGGGTAGCGCCGGCCGGGGAACCAATCGCTCAAGCTGCGGAGAACTGAAAGGCATTGTTGTAAGATTCAAAAAGCATTGCCGGACTTTACCGGTCAGCTTGGGTAAGGGTTTCGCAGAAGAGGCGGAATGTGTGGCTGACCAGATCGATGTACACCTTTTCGAGGATCGCCAAGGCACGCCCGTAGTACTACTTCCACAACGTCGATCGGCAAGACGGGGATAGTCGCTCTCAGCTGCAAAGTCTGCCAAATTCGAGCCTAGCGCTATGCTTAGCGAAAATGATATTCGAATAATGCGATGGACCATCAATAGCGTCTCGTGTCTGGCCGTCGAGTATTCACATTTCGAGCTCCAGCTCCACGGGGATCGGAGCAAGCTCTACAAACAACATTTTCGAAGCCACAGGGGGTTTAGAGCTCGGAAGGGGGAAAGAATCAAAACGCCTATATTATTTCCAGAACCCAAATAAAATAAAATAAAATAAAATCGGACAATATTTAGTTACCTTGTTGAAAAAGTGCGGAGTTTTAAGCCTGGTTAGTCCTGGAGAGCTTGCCTTGATAGGCCAGCATACTTGATTGAAACCCGCAGACGCAGATTTGCCTCCTGCCAATGGCTGGTTCACCAGTTGTGCGCTTTACATGGTTCCCCAAGCGTAAGAGTGACCATGTTGGCAGGCTCAGTCGGGTAATTCGTATCGTAAGACGAGCCCATGAACCAGCATTATTGGCAACGTCGCCCCACTGGCTGCTTGTTGGCCTGATCTTCCAGCTTCGTCAAGCCATCAATAGCAAGACAGTAATAGCAGCCAAGGCGGGAAAATTCATTTCAGCAGGGTGGTTACCTGTACTATAGTGAAAGAACGAAACAGCTCATTTTACAACAGATTGCGCACGATATATTTACATGGTTAACACATGGGTTTTCTCCACTTCGGATCTCAATTGGGCTGTGGCACCGAGGAAATAACTCTGGGCTAGAAACTATTTGACAAATGTGGCCCCGCTTGTTGAGCACTTACAATATGTGACTGGCCTATTTTCAGATCACGGACGGAGCACCCTGAACTTACCAGACTATATATCTCGGGCCAAAAATTTTATGCCCGATAGAAGAACTCTGTTATTCTTTCTTTCTTTCTTTCCTTCTTTCTTTTTTTCTTTTTTTCTTTAAGGAAAAGCGGGGAGAGCCGGTGGGAGGTGTTTTGCCTTGGCCACTTTCATTTTACAATTTCTATCTCACGGAATCAGTAACTCAACCCATGTCAGGCTCAAGCTTCATTCATGCCTCGCCCCAAGGTCCAACCCCTGGCCCTTTAAACAACTTGCCCCCTTTCCAAACCCACTTGATATTATCGACTTTCTGCAGAACCTTTACATCATCTACAGGGTTCTCTATCACACCAATGAAATCGGCCTCATATCCCACTTTGAGCTGCCCCGTCTTCGGGGCCTGCCCCTTGACCGTCAACGGCCCATTCGCCGTTGCAGCTTTTAGAGCTTCCAGGTTGGACAGGCCGGCCTCGACGGCCCATTCAAGTTCGCGGGCCATGGTAAGCATGGAGGTGGCATCTGTTCCTAGCGCGAAAGTCACACCAGCCTTAACGGCTGCTTTATATGCCATCATATGATGCGCAGCGACAAGCTTGGCCTTGTCTAATACTCTCTTGGGGACCCCATGACCAATAGTTGGTATGATCTGTATGGCCTCTCGCGTGGCCACGTAGACTATATTCTTTTCTTTGATCAGCCTAATGCACTCTTCGTCTGCGAAAGAGGCGTGCTCGACGGTGGTGACGCCAGCTTTTACGGCAGCCAGAATTCCCGGAATACCGTGTACGTGAGCGGCCACGGCGCGATTAAATCTCGTAGCCTCGTCAACAAGGACCTCAAGTTCGCCAGGACTAAATTGGGCCAAGGTTGGATCGTCATCACTGGACATGACGCCGCCCGAGGCGAGAATCTTGATGCATTTCGCTCCGCGGCGAATTTGAAGCCTCACCCCCAGACGGCACTCATCCTGCCCGTTGACAATGCAACTTGGTTTCGTGGCAAAATGCCCTGGACGAATCTGTCCCACACCCAAGCTCAGAAGAACATCGCCGGCCGGGATGGAGAATACATCCCCGTGGCCAGCCAGCTGGCTGATGCAGGCACCGGAGCTGTAAATGTTCGGGCCAGGAATGGTTCCCTCGTTGATGGGCTTTGCAATCTCGCAGCCATAGCCAGCGAGATCCCGAATGGATGTATACCCGCGCTGCAAAATCTCCCAACAAAGCCGGCCAAGTCGCGCACCATCGGCGACGGGGTCTCCGGCCACAAAGCCCATATACGGCGGCCACGTAGCTTCGTCTTCGCCGCCGGTCATCAAGTGGGCGTGGCAGTCCCACAAACCGGGCATGAGGTAAGGAACTGTGTGGATTCTGCGAGCTTTTTCGATGTATCTGACTGGAAGGTTGTCCTGCGTGCCCACCCAGACTATGAGTTTCTCCTCTGCGACGAGGGCAGCGTGTGCCATTGGCTCGCCATCGCCAGGGATGAGGAGATCAGCTTTGACGATTGTGTATATGAACTTTTTGGAAATGCAGATGTTCTCGCTGTGGGTTTGTCCTACTTGGGGGGTGATAGTCATGCCCATGCTAAGTGAGCAAAGTCTGCTGGGAAAGGGAGGGCCTGCCACGGATGGCTCACGACTGTCCGTGCCATCGTGGACAATTTCTTGTTGCACGGGACGATGTTCTACGATACGTCTGGTCATGGTGATTCAAGGGATATAAGAGATGTCTATTGATGAGGATTGAATGGCATCTGGGCAAAGGATCCGTGATGATGAGGATGATGGTGCGGACATGTAAGCAAGCCTCGCGGACAGTTTTCAGACCCACCTAACATTGGTACTGGTTGTCATATCGGCAGCGGTACCCGTGTTGAATGTGGGTGCTGCTGGGGGGTCACATCTCTTGACTTTCAATATTGTTTTTTAAGAAGATTTAATAAACACCACATTTTAAGTGTTTGTTGAGGTTGGCTTTTGGCTCTGGTGGCCGATGTGGAGTGGTAACAATTGCTCTCTATTATGGAGTACTGAGTGGGGCGAAGGCATTCAAACATGTAAAGCTAGGACGAAGAGGAATGGTAACTTCCACACGTACCGTACCATCTGCTTTCTTCTTCATCTTCTTCATCTTCTTCACCTTCTTCGCCTTTTTCACCTTCATCTTCTTCTCCGTCTTCTTCTCCGGTGGGTTGAGATAAGGAGGCCTCCAAGTTGTGTCGAAAGCCGACCTGTCCATCATCGTTTCTGCCGAAGTGCATTTCTCCGGACTCCCCTGGCAGACCGGAAATGGTTCACGACATGCCGACTACGTAGATGATTTGGACGATCGTCTAGGAAATTTAATTCGGCTAAATCAAGAGAGGAATAAATAATATGTCAGGCGCGGCAACCGACTTACTGAGCCGTCTGTGGCGGCTGCAAGGGTAATGCATGTACGCGCTTGTGGGATCCTAGAAGATCATTTGCGACTGCTGACGGAATCGTGCCGTGCTGGCTCCCCGCGTGCTGCTAGCTTGGGACGGCATAGCTTGCGACGTTTTTTGCGAGACACAGATGACTTGCTTGACAGCTAGGTGGCCCGTCAGTCAGTCAGAGCTGGGCACGAGTGTCGTCACACGACATTCCCACGAACCCCCAGCATCCCAACAGGCAAGTCGGCTTTCTAGGCATTTCCCCAGGCAGGCAATCACCGGGAAGGCAGCCCGCCGCGTCTAGTGGCCCAGTATCCCGCTCGCAACATGGTATGGAGTACTCCGTAAGCTTGCTGGAGCTGAGACGCCGGCTCCGCACTTGACTTGTCATCTTTGAGCAGTCACACCGGGTAATTCGTCCATTCAGATATCCAATGCGCCTAGCCGCTCGGTGTCTTTATTCGGGATGCGAGTCACTGCACGCTAGCTGGATGAGGGGATTCCGAGCGACTGGGACGAATACCTGGATGCTGCTAATCTGACAGAGTTGCTGAAAGGCGCAGGTCCAAACTAAGAACGGGTGCCTAGCTGCAGGACAAGGCTGTTGCGTTGCAATGATATTTGTTTGTTTCCGCCTCGCTCGGTTATCAGGCGCAAGCGCATCCCGATGGCCAACAAAACACTTCCCAATAGCATTGTGCCCCGGGAAGTTATTCCTGACCCAAAAATAGATGGTGTGAGGCCAACCATGACTCATACTTGCTCTGCCTTCTTTAAAAAGTAAAATCCGGAAAAAGGAAAAAAAAAAAAACCTCCCTGCAGTCATCCCGTCTTTGCCAAGCTGATGGAGTGAGACAGGCGATGCCGCGAAATCCCGGTGAAGGATTAAGCCACCGACCAGCCTCTGATGATAGGTTGGAAGCTTAGGCCCGATTCTAAAGGATGACGAGGCTGTATACAGCAGAGGAAAAGGTAATGAGTCGTCTCGATTACCGTCCATTGAGCGTGAGTTGGTGGCGATGTCAAGACCAGGCAGGTCTAGTGCTAAATCCTGAGCCCGAACTTCATGTAAGTCAAAGGGGAGGCATGGCGCGCTTGGCCCCCAATGAGGAAATAAGGCAGCTGAGGAAAACAAGTCTGATTCGCAAAGAAAATTCAGCCTTGTCGCATGCCAGCACTTGTTTACCCACCATCGTGTTGCCTGAATAGGCCAGCCGGCCCAGACGATGTGATGTAATTGTATAATCCGAGCGACGTCAGGTGGAGACGCAGATCATATATTCTATACACTTAGTACCTGCAGGAGAATGCTGAGCAAAAGCCCTCCCCTTGAATTTTTTTTTATAAAAAAAAAGGGCCAATATCCGTCTTGCAATTAATACGGTCTCTATGCGGCTGGTCTGGTGGTTGTCTGCTCGTCCAGAGTGCCTCGTCTACATCCACCAGGTTTTTGGCGCCTTTCCTGATTTCTCCAGTTCCGCACCCACCTACCACAGGAATACGACATGACCCTATCCGTTTTGATGCGTAGCTCGTAGCTCTTGCTGGTCGAGAGACTCTCTCAGCCTCCATTGGGTCGGGCCACGCATGCCGATGAAAAGGCGAAAATCGAAAAAAAACAATACACCTTTTCTTTCGGGCGCCGTTCGGCCCCATGCAGCAGCACAATAAGTAGGATCCAACATGGTGGGTGGCCGCTGGAGCATTCATTCTCACTCTCGAATGTCGTGAGCGCCCCAAAACGAGGCTGTTTTTTTCGCCACTCAGTCTGGACTGCATCGAGAACAGTCACCGAAGGGGCAGTCAGGGTTTTCCGGTCTGTGGCTCAGTCTACTTTGTCCAGATTGATGAGGTTGAACAGGCACACAATATGCAGAACTATGTATGGTGCTGTTCAAGCAACGCTGTATATAAATGGACGACTAATATCCGCACCATCTTAATGTCTCGCTGGTGTTTGCTACGGTGTGCCTAGCAAGACCATACTCTGGACTTTTTCGCTTTCTTCTCCTCTCTCCGTGTACTTGTGTGTGAGTGTAACAACTCTTTGTGAATTCGACAAGCTCTGCAGCAAATATACGTCTTTAGGGGCGTGTTTGTCTAACGATGAGTGCTTCATTCCTGCAACTGCACTTGTTGCTAGCAATACCCGCCCTCCTGGCGTGGTACGGCGTCAGGGCATATCGTCAATACAGACGCTTGAGGCACATCCCGGGCCCCAAGTCTGCCGCCTTCTCGAAATGGTGGTTCGTAAGAGCTACTTTGAGTGGAAGAACACACCTCGACTTGTACGAGGTGTGTCAGAAGTATGGTATGTTCCGGCTCCAATATCCTCGATTACATGTCGAATTCGTCGAGGCTCAGGCAATGCTGGCAAGGGTTCATTCTTTGGAAGCTCAGCACGAATGCACAGCGGATTCTAACCTGCTCATGTTCTTTCAGGCCCAATCGCTCGAATCAGTCCCGAAGACATTGTCACAAGTGACGCAGAGCTAGTGAAGCGCATCCTTGCCGTACGCTCGCCATACACACGCTCCGAATGGTACAATGGCATGCGGTTCGATCCGAGTAAGAATTTTGTCTTGTCCATGAGGGAAGATTCGCTACATACCATGATGCGATCCAGAATGGCCGCCGGTGTAAGATCCTCCACCTGTGGACAACTGCCATGCACATCCGTCCCCCAAGCCCTGGGTATAAGCTAACAGTAAAGATAGTATTCTGGCAAAGATGTAGAGGACCTCGAAAAGAAGGTCGACAGCAACGTCATGAAGCTTGTCCATCTCATCGACTCGTACATCGTTGAAAATAAACCGTTTGACCTTTCTCGCAAGGTACACTACTTTACTCTCGACGTGCTCTCGGACATTGCATTCGGACAGCCGTTTGGCAATCTCGCCTCGGACTCTGACAAACACGACTACATCAAAAACATCGAGACTTACGTGCCGTTCCTCATAATATCCACCGTCATGGCGTGGATAATACCGGTCTTAGGTCTGCGTGTGTTCCGGCCGTTTATGCCAAGTGAGCACGACGTGCTCGGCATCGGTCGCATTATGGGGTAAGGTCATGCGGACTACCTTCAATTCCCTTTACGGTATCCTGAATTAATTTTCTGCCATAGGATTGCCAAAGAAGTAGCGGCTAAGCGATACGGACCCAACAAAAAGGTCAACAAGGACATGGTTGGGTCTTTCGTTGCGCATGGGTTGACACAGGAACAAACTGAGTCTGAGATTCCTGGACAGATGTAAGTCTCCTTTAGCACTTGCGTTGCAGTCAAACTCCAAGCCCCGAAACAAATTTAACCACATAAAAACCCCCTTGTACACTATTCTACAAAGACTAACATGTTTTCCAGTGTTGCTGGCTCCGACACTACCGCAACAGCCATCCGCGCCACGCTGCTACACATCATCACCTCCCCGCGCGTCCTTACTAGACTACACCGAGAAATTGACGACACAAGGCTCAGTTCTCCCACTGCCACGGACTCCGAAATAAGAACCATGGCCTACCTGCAAGCCTGCATCAAGGAAGGGCTGCGCATGTTTCCCCCCGCGGCGGGCTTCATGTCCAAAAACGTGCCCGCAGACGGCGACGTCTGGAAGGGCATCTCGTTCCCACCAGGCACCCGAATTGGACTAAGCATCTGGGGGATCGTCCGCTCAAAAGAGTTCTGGGGCGACGATGCCGACGAGTTCCGCCCAGAGAGGTGGCTGGAAGCGACCCCTGAGAGGAGGAAGGAGATGGACAGCACATGGGATATTATATTCAGCGCTGGGAAGTGGGGATGCATGGGGAGAAATGTGGCGTATATTGAGATGAATAAAGTGTTGGTGGAGGTAAGTTGCTCATTTTGTCGGCTCATATAGTCATCCTCGTGCGTGTTTGACAAGACTATGCGGCGGTACTGACGGCGTCGTAGATTCTGAGGCGGTTTGATTTGGCGGTTGTGGATCCAACCCGACCATGGAAGTCCGTTCAATGTGGTATTTTCATCCAGTCGGAGTTTTGGGTCCGGGCGACTAGACGGGATCACGAGGCGGTCTGATTGAGGGTTATGTGGTTTGATGACAATATGCGCGTGCGATAATTCATGGTCTTGGTGCCGATTCTGTAGTTGCCTGGGTAAGGGACTAGTCCGTACTCACTTCTGATATCTTTTGGTGATGTACTCCGTACTCCGTAGCGAGCGTAATGCTTACATATTTGTTAACGTCGTTAAGGCCGAACAAATAACTGCATTTCCTTCAACACCAATCCCTGGTATGGAGCACCTAGCTCCACTTTCATTTAGTTCAAAGTACGGAGTCAAGATTGTTTAGTCACATCTGGCAGCATACTAGTTAGTTTCTCCGTATATTTCCCGTTAGTGATGGTCACCAAAAATGATTTCACGCAGATACGAGATACGAGTTCAAACGATCGGCCGGCGCCACGTATAAAATTCTATCATCTACCAATCGGTGTTATTCCCCCAACCCGTAAAAAGTAACAGAAAGATCGCTATCATAAATGTATCGCTCAAACATAAACCAAAGCAAAACACCACAAAGGGCAACAAGTCCGAGATTCTGTGCCCCCGATCGCTATCATGTAGCTATGGAATTTTTTTTCCCTCCCCCAGTATGCAACTAGAGCACATGTCTATGATCTATCGCTCTCAACGCGCTCTACCATGACCTGCTCCGTGACTTTCTCCTTCTCCCCGCTATCCGTGCGGTCAAACCGATCAACGGTAGTAGTCTTGAACTTGCGAGCACTCACACCGTTCTCAAACAGAACATCAAGCTCGGCATAGGTGCGTCCCTTGGGCTCAGGCAATCGGAAGTAGGTCCAGATGGCACAGGCCAAGCATGTACCGCACCAGAAGAAACCTGCTTTGGCACCCCAGTTCCACGCAGTTGGGTTGAGCATGCGGGGAGTGATAATATTGGTGGCAATACCGACAATATTATAGGCATTTCGGGCAAGAACGACAGCTTTGGTTCGGAGACGGGTGGAGGTAAGCTCAGCGACAAGAGAGTAGCAAACAGGGCCAACGGTAGCATCGTAAGTGAAGGTGTAGACGAGAAGCATAGAGCCAATAGCCCACTGTGCAGCCACATTGCTTCTACCAGCGAAAGCGGTGCAGCCGATGGCGAGAAGAAGGACGCACATGATGCACTGGCCGCTCAGGTACAAAGTTCGTCGACCGAAGCGGTTCATGAGGAACCATGAGCTAATCGTTCCAACGGCACCAAGAGCATATTGGCCAAGAGACATGTTAAAGGAGTTTTCAACATCCATGCCAGCTTGTTGGTAGAATAGCGTTGAGTATCCCATGAAGGTGGATCCACATAGAGTCTGGATCGCCCAAGTAGTACAAACGATTTCCGTTCGGCGAGCGTTGACGCTCCCTCGGAAGAGATCACGATACGAGATACCAGATGTAAGTTCCCTTTCCATCTCATTGGTATGCACCATCATGGAAATGGTTTCGTCAGGCTTGAAGTCCACGTTCGAATTGCGGGTGGTCAGGCGCAAAAGAGATTTCTTCGCATCTTCGATGCGACCACGGCGCACAAGCCACCAAGGAGATTCCGGGGCAAGATAGATGCCGATAATGAGAGGAATTGGCCACGCCCACTGCAAAGCAAAGGGAATCTTGTAGCCCCACTGATCAGTGCGGGTGACCATGCCTCGCATGACTCCGGAGGCAATGAACTGGCCGATGACCCAGCAGAGATTCACATAGGTAGTGAGATAGGCCCGAAGGTGTGTGGGGCAGACTTCAGAGGCATAGGTGGTCGTCAAGGTCTGGAAAACGCCCCAAGGGGTACCAAGGAGAATTTGTCCCACAAGAAGCTGGGGAAGACTCTCGGCGAAGAAAGGGATGAAGATGAAGGCAACGCAGGCGGACAAAGCGCCAATGAGGGTCTTCCGATAGCCGAACCGATCGGCAATGTAGCCGTTGAGAAAGAGTCCTATAATTTGACCACAGAGGGTTCCGTTGTTCAGACCTGATTGCCAAGCTGCAGTGAGCTCGTAAGTTCCGTCAGGTTGGAGCTCGCCGAATTTCTTCTGAAACGGGCGATAGGCGAACAAGTTACTCATGAGAACCAAGTCAAACCCCTCCATGATGAGGCAGGTGGACAAGAACATAGACCACAGACACGCTTTCTTATAAAGTTTGAATGATTTTATGAGTCCCATATTGTGCTCGGCGTCGGTGGCAGCCGCCGCTTCTTGGGTTAGAGATGGATCCATGTTGCCAGGATCGACGGAAACTCGACGCGTGTGGTCGACAGCCATTTTGTTGGATATAGTTGATATCGCTGGCTATCCACTATATTTTATGGAAGAAGCGAGAGAGGTGATGGGAGATGATAGAAGAAGAAGAAAAGGAAAAGGAGGAGGAAGAAGAAGAGGTCGTGATAGTGAGATTTATTGTTGAGGACAGTAATGATGATGATGATGTTGTTGTTGTTGCTCTTGTTGCTCTAGTTGCTCTTGTTGAAGGCAGGTTCATTGAATCAACTCAGCTACAAGAATTAACTGAGCAGTTGTGATGATCGCCATTGATCCGACGCTGCTTCGGATTGATTGATGTTGATGGAAAGACGGGACGAGCTGTCTTTATAGTTCATGATGGACTAAGAGGAAGGAGGTCGAGATGTAAACGAAGTTGGGTGACTTCGAAGATCAATGCAACTCCAGAGCCGAGACCCCAGGAAAGCCAAAAGTTACCTAGCTGCCAGCCACTAGGGGGAAAAGCCAAAGCCACCGAGAGACCCATGCACACCAACACCACGGACACACACACACCCTTCATCCTTGGTCTTAGTTAAATCGGCAAGAACAATTTCGTGACGGACTAGCCGACTCTTAAACACCCCCCTGGACCCCATGGCGTCAGATGTGGTGCGACTCAGGGAATTACCGCGCATGCTCAACCAAAATCCAGAAAGACATGGAAGCCGGGAAGCCGGGATGCCGTGTTTGTGTCGTTGGGGAGATGACGTGAAGAGTTGTTGGACAGTCCGTACGACACAATCCGGAGCGTGATTCGAGATGCGGGTTGGCTTCAATTGCTTCCGCACAGCATTGCAATCACATCATTTGTCGGACCGGCAGTACAATTGATTCTGCGGCTCTGCCCCGGCGTCTCCTAGTTCAATTGGCGTCTTCTTGTTCGAACCAAGCTGGTCCAATTGATCCATTAATCCCTCGCACTAAAACACCAGAACGAAAAGGGCCGTCACAGATTAGATTAGGTTTGACGTTCGACGTGACCTTGCGGGTCTGTTGCAGTGCTCCCTCCGCATTCAAGAGTCTGGATTGTCGGAAGCAGCAGATGGAAAACTTCCCGGTCGGACCCACCCCCTACACCTCCATGCTTCGAAGCTGATAATATCATGCGCAGATGGTGGCGATCAATCCGTGGCTCTCGTGACAAACTTCCTTCATTGGGTCCATGTTTAGTAGACCCTGCGTGATATCATGAAGAAATCGCGTCCTCCAATGTTTCTATAAAGACCAGGCAATATGGTGAAGTGTACTACGTAGAGCCTACAGGTACTCCGTATAGGCTACGACATCAGATACTACTAAGCTTCAAAGTCGAGTGGAAGCCTGCCAGGTTATTTGGTATCCCCAGATCTCCCTCCCCATGGGGTTCCAGCTCTTTTCGGTGGACCCTGAAAGATCAACTGGATTCAAAGTCCGGTATCCCAAGCCAAGGAAGTCAGGAAATTGGAACCCAAATCTGGGGAATTCCTCTTGTGACGCTGTCGGACCGACAAGATATCGCGTCTAAATCGTGTAGAATATTCCCATTGACGCTGGACGGTAGTATTGTTCCGGAGGCAAGCGAGATGAATGCTCCCCTACATCTACTCATTCTCCTCCATACGTCATGTGCTCGGCAATCGTTAATACTCGGCTAATTTTCAATAAACTCGGACTATTGATTGCACTGGCCCCGTGAAATCCAATATTGTCATGCAAACTTGCATAATAAAGTGTCACGATGTTGAGAGAGATGTTGAGAGCGACGGCTTCCGAGCAATTAAGCCATGAATATGCCACGGCGCCAAACATCTGAATGGCAATTCGGTTCAATAATTCGCTCATTGGCTAAGCTTCCCTTGGGGCCAAACGGCTTGATGATACTGAGTCGTCATCGTTTGCCTGAATGAGTTGATGGTCAACAGCAGCCACCAAACTGTAACAGCCCTCATTGTAAAACAAAGTGAAGTGAAGTCACGGCGGTTCTCTCGGCCTTGGCTTGCGGCTGACACATATGAAGGCCAGGTTAATCCCTGGCCATGGTCGCCATGGTCAGTCGCGTAACTATGGACAAGTCAAGTTAGTTACTCCATAGATCGTGGGGAGGGGAGCATCTCGCGCAAACCGGCCAGAGTTCGTGTACTAGTAGTACAGAGTGTCAACCGACTAATCGGCTCTGGAGTTATTATCCCCATGATTTGCAGCTACTGCCTCCCGCCTGGTGCTTGTTAGCGGGAGTTTTGGCGAACGATGGCCTTGGTAGTGAGCTTCTCGAAGACTCGACCCTCGTTCTACGACAAGGAGAAGTTGGTGGAGTGGCTTGGAAGGGTATCGGACCAGCCATCTTCCAATGGGAGCACCTATTGTTTTCGGTCCGACGGTCAACCAATGATATTTCTACCTGCTATTTGGCCCGATTCCTCGGTTCATCTACGAGCCCCGTACAACTATTGACAATTCTGTGTGCCTATTGGGTCCTGTTTGTGTTCTGTTTTAATTAAGAATCTGCTGTGCCCACTGCGGCCGCACCTTGTTATCAGCTAAACACGACTCCGTGCTTTTGGTGACCTTGCTAAGCTCTGTCCATAAATCTTAGTCGAAACACTCAGGAATACGGAGTAGTTGTCGAGCCTCCTTCGCGCTACTCTCCAGCTTTTCCCCCGCACCCTGATGTCGGGCCGACACTTGCTTGGACCTTCGACGTGCTCGTGTCGTGTCTTGTCGAAATCATCATGCGGGGAGAGATCGTCAGATTCTCAAGATTGTGGTTGGGCAATGGCGGGCGAGACGTGAGATATCGTGAAAACTAGTTCTTCGACTACAGAGCTTGGCGTCTTGTCTCTCGTCTTTTCGCTGTGTTCTTCTACCGACTCTACTCCACAAGTTTAGTTAGATCCGACGACAATGTTAGGGATTTAGGAATAAAACAAGTCTATCCTCGACGACCCCTTCCCGTCTCTTAACTTAATTCTTCATTTCTCGTGCCTACTTCAACTTTGTCTGGCTACGTGGGTGTTCCTGGATTTTGACGTGGAGTAACTAAGTAATAAAACGAGACACCCTACAACTTTTGCTCCGCATCTCTTGTTCTTCCCTTCAGACTATTTCATCGTCGTTCCTCGTCTTCTTATCTCTCCCCTCTGCTTCTTTTTCTTTCCATTTATTACTATTATTATTTTCTATTTTGTTGTTTGGTGTCCACCTATATCACAACCTGCATCATGACAGTCACGCGCCGCGAAAGGAAATGGTGGAAAGAGGCAGTTATTTATCAGATTTACCCCGCATCATTCTGCGATGCCAACGGTGATGGCATTGGAGATCTTCCGGGCATCACGTCCAAGTTGGATTACATTGCCAGCTTGGGCGTCAACGTGATCTGGATCTGCCCCATGTACGAAAGCCCTCAAATCGACATGGGATACGATATTTCAAATTACGAAGACGTTCACAAGCCCTATGGCACTGTCCAAGACATGGAGGTGCTAATTCGCGAGACCCATGCGCGCGGCCTACGCATCATGCTGGACCTAGTCATCAATCACACCTCGGACCAACATGGCTGGTTCAAAGAATCCCGCTCCAGCAAGGACAACCCCAAAAGAGACTGGTACATCTGGCGACAGGCCAAGTATTCTCCTTCCGGTGAGAGACTGCCCCCCAACAACTGGCGATGCAACTTTGGCGGCGGCAGCGCCTGGGAGTGGGATGAGCAGACGGGAGAGTACTACCTTCACCTTTTCGCCACGGAACAGCCCGACCTGAACTGGGAGAACCCTGACACTCGTAAGGCCATATATGCTTCCTCTATGGAATTCTGGCTCGAGCGCGGGGTCGACGGTTTCCGAGTGGATACTGTCAACATGTACAGCAAGCCAGGCGATTTGCCAGATGCACCCATCGTGGATCCCAAGGCCCTGTTCCAACCGGCAGGCCTGTTGTATTGCAACGGACCCCGGATGCACGAATACCTGGGAGAGATGAATAAAGTTCTTTCCAGATACGGAGCTATCACCGTGGGTGAACTTCCCTGCACACCAGACATGGCCAAGGTTCTGCAGTACGTCAGCGCCGAAGCCAAGCAACTCGACATGGTCTTCCAGTTTGACGTTGTCGACGTCGGCTTCGGAAAGACTCACAAGTACGAAACCACTCTCAAGAACTACAAGCTTCCCGAATTCAAAGCAGCGGTGGGTCGCACTCAAGGTTTAATCTACAAATCCGATGGCTGGACCACCGCATTCGTGGAAAACCACGACCAAGCCCGTTCTGTTTCGCGCTTCACAGATGACAGGCCCGAGTATCGCGCCCTCGGCGCGAAGCTACTGGCTCTTATGGAGTCCTGCCTCAGCGGCACGCAGTACGTTTACCAGGGCCAGGAAATTGGCTGTGTCAACGCGCCGAAGGAGTCGTATCCGGTGGAGAACTATCTAGACATCGACAGCTACCTTTTCATCAAGATGGTCAAGGAGCTACATGGCGACGGCAACAAAGAGGAGCTCGACAAGGCGTTCACCGCGCTGCAGCATCTAGCCAGAGACCACGCCCGGATCCCCATGGCCTGGAACGGCAAGGCCAAGTATGGTGGGTTCTCAGAGGCGGCTGAGAAGGCAGGAGAGGCAATTCAGGAGCCGTGGATGAAACCCCATCCGCTGGCAAGCGAAATCAATGTTGCCTCGCAGCTCGATGACCCCGACAGTGTGCTAGCTTTCTGGCGCAAGATGCTCCGCTTTCGGAGAGAGCATGCTGACTTGCTGGTCTACGGAGACTTCCGCGATATCAGACCTGCAGACGAGGACCTTTTCGTTTTTGTGAAGGAGGATTCGCATAGCGGCCACAAAGCCGTCGTCGCTTTGAATTTCTCTACAGAGGAGAAAATGTGGCAACTGCCAAGCGCAGAAGAGTTAGGCTTGAAGGAGGTCAAGTTGGTGCCCATCATGTCCACACAGCAGGGCAAGACTAAAGAAGGCGTTTTGGCACCTTTGGAGGGACAAGTGTTTCTTGCTCAATAGTATGACAAAATGAGGAGTCAGTGGAGAAAATTTGCGTAATTGAACAGCTGCAATGTGTGCATTTTTAATACATGCATGAGTCATAGGGTCAGATTGGCCAGCGAGAGCAACAATAACTCCCCTCAGAGTATAAAATCACCCAAAGAGCACGTGGCGACAGCCGCATGTGCTAATGCTAGCATTAATTCAAACATTCAAACCTCCTAAACGCAGCGCCATTGTCGTAAGCGGCAGCACGAGCGCTGTTTTGGGTATCATTATATCGCTGTTTGCGTTACTATACACCAACCCAAGGGCCGTTTGTAAGATCACACCACCTTTAGTGCTCCAAAAAGAAAATGAAAACTTTTACCTTTGATTTCGTCTCTTCATGAAGTAAGAAACTCGCATCCGCTTTCTTACATACCGGACGTCAAATCTCCACAGTCTGACTTTTTGGATGCCGAGATCGCTTTCGACACATCCGGGGTGTGAAAACCCTCTGGAAGTTGGCGTCACATTAGCCTCTGTCTGCATCTTTTAGTTCGCCTCTGCATGAGGGGACAACAAGGCATCGACCCAGCGTAGCTTGCATTCTAGCGGCAACTTAAGCGCGAACGAGCATGTCGCTAGCCTTTATAGTAACTAGTCTGGGATATTGCTCTTCATTTTTTTTTTTTTTTGGTTGGCCAAGTTTTGAGCCTTACGAGACAAGACCAGGTCTGGATATATTTGGCTTTGTATCATAGGAAGAAAGGCTCGACTCCACATATGAGCCTGGCCAAGAAACAGGCTCAAGTGCCATCTGCAATGAAGCTTATCTCGTCGCTATGGCATCAGCTACTAAGGACAACAACACGCAGACACGCTTGCATGACATGATAGATGCATCATTCGCAAGATACTTGCATCAAGAAGCCCAATGGAAGTCAGATTAGCATAGAGCTTGTTCAGAAATGTTACATAACCGCACCAAGTTCTCTTGCCCCCCCTCCGGGTTCAAGTACCGAGTACGGCATGCTTCACTGCTTCATTTAAAGAATTGTCGTGATTCGACGTTATTACGATATACCCAGCATGTGGTTCCTAGGCACGTTGCTCATATTGAGTGGCTGCTTCGCTGCCAATTCCATCGCCTCTGATGCCAAGAACTCCAGCCTGTCAATGACTCCTGGCAGCACACCCTCCGCAGCTCCGCTCGATGTTTACCAGGACATTTTGCAATGGCTCGACAAATATGAAAAGCAAACTTCTGGTGGAAGACTATCTTGCAGGGCCTGTCGAGTTAGCCTTACCCGCCCGTTCTCTCACTCTTCTAATTGAATACCTAGCATTGTTAACAACTGTTTAGTCCCTCCTGGAGCTCCTGAGAAGATATGCAGATACGAACAAGGAATTTGTTGCGGCAGGTAAAAAGATTTGTAGCATAATTGATCGTTTTGCCAATGTAAGTGGTTCATACATGGTGCTTGTTTAAAAAAAAAAAATGGCCGACTAACGAGGTCACACTTCAGGATCACGTCAGAGAGATATGCCACGAAACAGCCACTCTCCAAGGACCCGTCATGGCCACGGCCCTACGGAACATGGGAAATATAAGGACTTCTCAGGCGGCTGGCATGTTTTGCAACAACATCCTGCAAACATGTCCATTAGTCAATCCAGAGTGGATTGTTCCAATAAAAGAGAGGCAGTCAGAAATTAGGCATTTTCAACGGGAGCGACCAAAACTCAGTGGTAGAAAGGGCGTAAAGATTGTTCACTTTTCGGACATTCATATAGATCCTCACTATAGGGTTGGTTCGAATGCCAACTGCAATAACCCGGTCTTGTGTTGCAGGTAAACAATACAACTTCCTCCTTCTTGTGCTTTGTTTGCCCCCCACCTCTCCCCCAAAAAATATTGTTTTTAAAAGAATTAAGATTCCTGGTTTGAAATGCTGACGTCAATAAATTCTCGGTAGAGATTCCTCCAGTGCCTCCGACAAGGATTACGTCTCCGCCGGTCCATTTGGCCATCTCAAAACATGCGACAGTACGAAGCTGCTGGAAGAGAGTATGTACAAGGCAATCAAGGAGCATGCCCCGGATGCAGAATTCGCCATCTTCACCGGAGATATTATCGAACGACAAGTACAGAAGGCATCGGTATATGACAACAGACACAAGAGTAAGGTCCAAGGTCTTCTTGCTAGCGTCTCCCCTGACTGACCACAGCGTATTAGTTGGTCATGCCTTCGACACTATGAAGTACCACTTCAAGCAGGTCTTCCCTGCGGTCGGCAATCACGAATCATCGCCCGCAAATTCTTTCCCGCCAAGCAGAAATGTGGACAGGCATGTGATCGACGATAGTCACAGCTCACAATGGCTCTACGACACACTGTCAAGGAATTGGACTCAGTGGCTAGGTGAGGAGTTCGAGCTGCGAGGCAGAAAAGATATATCCCGCGGCGGGCGCTACTCTGTGGTCTATCGCGCCGTGCACCATGAAGACAGGAGTGCGATGAGTCTACGAATCATTTCCCTGAACACCAACTTCTATTCTAACGCAAACCTTTGGCTCTACCAGGAGCCCCTTGACCATGATCCAGATGGCCAGCTCAAATGGCTAGCTGACGAGCTGCATTCCGCTGAAGTATTCGGAGAAATGGCCTACATTATTGGACACATGCCCATGGGAGACGTAGATGCCATTCGACACACGTCCCGCTCCTTCAATCAGGTTGTCAATCGGTACTCGTCAACCATTGCAGCCATGTTTTTTGGGCACACGCACGTCGACCAAATACAGCTCACCTACTCCGACTACGAGGAGCGGACCGCTGCGAACGCCAAGGTCACGTCTTACATCGCGCCTTCGCTGACCCCGTCCGACGGCATGCCCGCCTTCAAGGTCTACAACGTGGACGCGCGAACCTATCACGTCACAGACTCAACAACTTACATGGCCGACATGAACAATGAGACGTTTCAGTATGGGCCTGTCTGGAAGAAATACTACTCTGCCAAGGAGCTCTATGGAATAGGATATTTTCATCCACCATATGAAGCCTATCACTTGGAGCTCTCGCCGCAGTTTTGGCATAAATTGACCAAGATGTTTGAAGTGAGCCCAAAGGCCTTCAAGGAATACCTGACCAGGAAGACACGCGGCGTTGATGTCAAGGAGTGTGATGACGAGTGCAGGAGGAAGGAGATTTGTCTGATTCGCGGTGGTCGAGCCGAAAATAACTGTCATGGGGTGAGTCCCAGATCGGGGAAGCGTGATGAGAGCAGCTCGCAAGGGCAGATCAACAGCTGTGGTCGCTCCGTCGGCTTGGACGCGTTCACTGCACTTCTTAACATGGATGTACGACAGAAGCTTCGCGAGGCTTTGAAGAGGTGAACACGAGCTGGACCATTGTGCGTACGTACGCAGGGAATGCCTGTCCGTTGGCTGGCTGGATGAGAAAGCGACCTAATAAGTCAATTAAAATAATTTTCCTTAAATAGCATGCATCAAGACTTATCTTCGTTGACTCCGTTGTCCAGTCCAGCAGACGACGAAGAAGAAGACTACTAGTAGAATTCAATTGCTATCCACATCAATATACGGAGTAACTACGGAGCAGACGCCCTTCATCGCTTCTAGTAGTGGGGTTGACAGCGGGAACAGCGGAGCCGGGACACGCTGTCATGCGTCAAGCATTCATCGCAATTAGGCGATTAATCAATGGGCTGATCGACGCCAAAACCCAACCTCGGCCCCGAACAAGCCTCTATCCAACAACGTCTGGCATACGGAGTACATCCTTTTCAGTGTCATTCCCTCCCAATGTTTCCTTCTTACCTCATTACTTGTTACCAGCTAGCCAAAGCACTTTCTACAACTATTCATTCCCTCAAATTCCTCCAGCAGCAACCATGATAGACCTGTCCCACCACCAAGCCTCCCTCCCTAACCTGCGCGACATCGGCGACATCCCCATCTCAGTCGCACCGTCGAACTCAACCTCACTTTCGTCCTCACCTTCGCTCTCAGTCCTCAAAACCCGCTCTGGCCTCCTCTACCGTTCTGCGGCTCCCACCCCAAACGCCGTGTCCTCGCTCACCTCCCTCTCCATAGCCCACGTTTTCGACCTTCGCTCCGACGTCGAAATCGACCGCCAAGGCGGGCCTTCGGCTGCCGACGCGTGCTCCTCCTACCCTCCCGTCTTGACTCGACATCATGTTCCCGTCTTCAAACACATAGACTATACTCCTGAAGCCATCGCTCTCCGATACCAAGATTACGCCGCGGTCGACACCACAGCCGGTTTCGTGTCGGCCTACAAAGGGATACTAAGCGTCGGCGGAGAGCGAGCTTTTGCGCCAATCCTTACACACTTGTCAGCCCAGGACCCCACTCCATGTCTAGTGCACTGTACTGCCGGCAAGGATAGAA
Organism: Conoideocrella luteorostrata; assembly: GCA_032433595.1. NCBI lineage: Eukaryota > Fungi > Ascomycota > Sordariomycetes > Hypocreales > Clavicipitaceae > Conoideocrella > Conoideocrella luteorostrata. The sequence continues at coordinate 97,651 of JASWJB010000107.1, forward strand.
CCGGCTTGCTGTGTGCGATTGTGCTGTCATTGAGTGGAGTGGATGACGAGACGATTGCGTGGGAGTACGGGCTTACAGACGAAGGGTTGGCGCCGTTGAAAGAGGACATGATGAAGACCTTGATGGCCGCACCTGGGGTGGTGGTTGATGAGGAAGGTGCGAGGAGGATGTTGAGCTCAAGGTGAGTTTCAACTTTGATTACAATATTCAAAATTATTCATTTTATGGTGAGGTGCCGGTGCTAACTGCCGACCTTGCTAGACCGGAGAGCATGCTTGCTGTTCTCAAAGTCATGCGGGAGGATTACGGCTCAGTGGAGGAATATGTCTTGAATCAGTGCAAAATATCACCTGAGCAGATATTGCAACTGCGAAAAAATTTCATTATCGAAGTGAATCCTCTGACGAACAGTGATGTCTCACGACCGGTGTTATGAATCCTGGCCTGCGTTAAATACCTAGACGAGTTTACTTTAGGTGGTAGATGACGCGAAGCAGCGTGTCAGTGTTCGGCATATATTGAAGCGCTGTATATACATATTTGTTACATAGATGGTACTAAATTATACAACAAGCATACAAAGGCTTGAAACACGCCATGCCCAAGTCATCGCTATAGCAAAATGGCAAAATGGCAAAATGGCAAAACGAAAGTAAATAGTACATTATAAATCACACATCTCTTAAGGAACAGAGGTGGGAATTTTGACGACTCCACGCTTGCGGTCATCAAACGGAGCACCGTATCTCCATCCAGTGCCCTTCCGTGATCGTCCATTTCGGCCGACATCATCCACAGCAATCTCCTTGAATCGAAACTCGTATCGATCTGTCTTGACCCGTGACGTCATTTGCTCCTCCTTTGCTTGTTCTTTCGCTATCCTTTGTGCCACAGCATCTTCCTCCTTCTGGACGCGCGCCTTGAATTTTTCGATGCTATCCTCTCTGCTCAGGCCCTTGAGAATGTCACGTTCCATCTTGATAAGCTGGGGTTGTGGAGATCGCGCATCGGCGGACAGCATCGTCTCGTGGAAAGCCTTGGCGGCATCTTCACGCGTGAATTGCCTTGATTCTGAAACAGGCACAAATAATTGCTGCATCGTCAACTTGTGCACGTGAATTTCGTTGACCGGTTCATGGGGTTCATTCTTCTCTCCCTCGCGGTATGACGTCTTGGGAAGCATGCTCATGACTGCTTTGGCATATGGTATAGCTAATTTGTTGCCCTGTTGCTGTCATTAGCTGGTCCTCTGGGGCATTTCAAGTAAGTCAAATTCAAGATAATAGATGCAACAAATCAGAAATGTTTACAAAATATTAACCATGGGTTTGTCTTCAAGACTAATCGAATATAATTTTTATAGTTGTCTCATCACGTTGCAATGGTCCAAAAGGGGTAGGGGCGTGGCCGAGAAAATTATCAAAACAGAAGGAATTGGTTGCTCACATCTTTCACCCACTGCCTTTCCACCTCTTTGAGTCTCACCACAGCGGCAACACGTCGAACGTCCACGCCCATCTCAGCTGAAACGGCCTTGAGTGACTCGCCACGTTTCGTAACCTTTTCCCAGATCAATTCCCTCGTCTGTTCATCAAGAACAGGTTGGCTTCTGAAAAGAGGGTTTTGGGGAAATGGCTGATCCTGGAAAGGACCCAGATACCGAGGACCTCGACCACCCTCAGATAGCTCCTGGCCATCTCTTGATTTTAGCCATTGGTACATTTGCTGGCGAGCGCGGCTCATTTTTTCGCAGTACTGTGTTGATGAGAACGATCGCGAGAGTGGCGCTGCTCTGGTTGATTGGGGCAGGGCTAAGTCAGCTGCCAGCACGGCTGGGGAGACGCTTATTCTTGGAGGCATATTTATGTTGGATAGGTCTTTCAGCTTGAGAGAAGCTTTATAACCTGCCGCATGCGAGTTAAGTCGGGTAGAGCGACGTATTTGTTGCGTGATTGTGAAGGTTGTGGATTGGATAGGGACTTGAGGTGTATCTGAAAATAATGGCAATTTTCTGCATCGCGGCTCCACCATTTTCCGATCCGGTCCGTCCAGGAGGCACTCACCTCAAGCCAGGTACTCTCGTTTTATTGATCTTAGAGTAAAATCCTTGTATAATATATTTAAAGGCACCAATTAAATGGATTATGTGATATTCTCATCCCATGACAAAGAATAAATAAACGTCGTATAATGGCTTATAAACAGTTCGTTGAATACGCAAGCATGCTTGCATTCATGTACTTGCTCCGTCTTGCGCCTACCAACCAATATTAGTCCGCACGTGCATTCTCAACAACTCCTCGTGGAAACTATCGTATATCCAAAGACCAAACGTAATTATAGAACATGAATTATATCAGTCGTATCACCACAAGACAGCAGTCTGGTTCAACCTCACGCTTCCACGCCCAGTGATGAGCGATTCTTCCTCGACTTGGCCTTCGCTGCCTGAGCGTTCTTGACTGCTTCCCTCTCCTCGTTCTGCTGGGAATACGCTTCCTTCCACTTTCGCCAGCCATCAAAGTCAATGAGCGCTTGCATGCAACCCCATTCCATTACTTTGCGCTCAAGCCACACAAAATTCACAGGCTGCCAAACAAAAGTCAATATGATTCACTTCCAGGAAGAAGCAATACAAGAGAGTTGTGCAAGACATACCTTGGTTAAAAAGTCGTTACAACCAGCAGCCAACGCTTCATGTCTGTCACTCTGCAACGAGCTAGCTGTCAAGGCCACGATAATGACAGGGCTCTTGAAGAGAGACACGTTTTCTAAACGATCCTGTTCCCCGAGTTCGTTCTCCTCCGCGCCAGCTCCGCTATCAGGAGCAGATGAGAAGACGCCAATTGTATTGAGCCTTTCCAGTCTTCTAATCTCCCTGGTCGCGTCGAGGCCATTCATTACAGGGAGTTGAATATCCATGAGAACAAGGTGGAAGCCGCCAGCTCTCCATTTTTTAACGGCATCCCTACCATTCATAGCCGTCTGCCACCTGACTTTTAACCTTTTCACAAAGGCTTCTAAAAGTTTTAAATTGATTGGGTTGTCTTCAACGATGAGAACGTTGATTGGAGGAACGCTTCCGTTTAGAACGTTAGCCGGGTTAGGGTATTCAGAGCTCTTTTTACTCCTCCGCGGTCGAGTACTAGATGCTCTTGGGGAGGACGATCGTGGCGGTGGTGTACCAACTCCAGCTGGTGTAGCTTCCGGACCAGGGGATTTAGGCATGGTGGTCATAACGGTGGGCAATCCGGACGGACGATCTGAAGAGCTGGAATGAGTTCGCGAATGGGGCAGCCGCGGGGCAATATTTTGCGTACCGTGGCTGCTGAGGGTGACGGGCTGCATGGCTGAATTATGGCTACCTATTATCGTGGGCGAAGAAGTGTGTGTCCTACTTAGTCTAGGTCTCTCTGATCGCTCTCTGTGTACTCGTCGAGTTCCTCCAGGGGAAGGAATAGGAGGGATATGGCCGGTCCCAATGACTGCGATAGAGTGCGGTACTGTCCCAGCAGGAACTGCTGGCACGGAATGTGCCGCATGCGGTGAAGGTAGCGTAACAATTGGAGGGAAATAGCCCTCACCAGCTTCCGAAGGCCGCCCATCGTCCGTAATATAGTATGTCGTCGTTGCTGGGGCCATGGGTGCGCGGGGGGAAGCCTTGGGTGTTCTACGGGGAATATCGATAAGCAGAGCTTCGTCAACAGTTTGTCCGCCAGGATAGACGGTATCCAGTGTCTGGGCCATAACCTCTTCAGGTCCCAGGGTTCTCTCCTTCTCCTGGTCTCGGGGTTGTAAGCGGATGACAAGGTCCGGTGAGTCAAACGTTCGGCCCAGTGAATTGGCATATTTACGAAGAATCATGTCGCGGACATCGTCGACCAGATCGTCTTCGTTGATGGTGATAGTCGTGGCGGAGGCCTGCGGCCGCTTGACCCAGATCTTCCGGGTTACCATATTGGCATCAATTGAATGCCGCGGTTCTCCGTCAGCAACGCTGGGTGGTTGATTGGATCGGAGAAGAGTCTTTATCAAGCTTGTCTGGCGACTAGCAAAAAGACTCTGCCTTCGTTCGGATTTCTGTTCGAGCGTAGCGACAGAGGCTAGGCCCGGAGCAGACGAAGCAGCAGAAGCCGACAAGACTGCGGGGTTTGGAGCAAAGGCTAGCTGGTCGAGATCATGGCCATGGTGCGAAGGAAATACAGTGTCAACCTCGAGGTCGTCGTCAGAATGGGTTGGGCTGGCGCTAGAAATTGCCGTGGCTGTTGCTTCAGAAGTTGCCACACTGTTATCGCAAAATCGTCCAGATGAATTCCTCACTGCAGCGCTTTGTAGGAAATGGGAGATGTTTGTGTTGGCGGTCTTCTCGTGAAATAGTGCAGGCGAAGATGTGGGCGAAGATGTTGGCTGCGTGGGCGGCGGCACCAGATGGGCAGACGGGTGTCGGTTTGATTGTGGAGGTTGAGCATGAGATCGAGATGAAGGTCTAGATTGCCCAGGGCCACGGCGGGGCGGGTCCTTGTCAATATTGGTCGCTAGGGAAGGAGCTGGAGACGAAAGCTTGCCGTCCTGTAGCAGCGGTTTTAGGGAGCTTAGGCGTGGTTCAGCGATGTTGCCAACACCCTCCAGGGGGTGGGTGCCGCGAGCCTTCCCTGAACCCTCGCCTGGAGTTTCCACGTTGGGTCCTGTGCTGCCAAAAGCCTTGCCCATGTAAACCGCTCTAGGCGCTTCCGCCGCCGTTAACGTGTTGAGGTGCGGCGGATGCTTGTTGTCAAAGCCGTCCGTGGCGATGCCCTGGCTCCGATGTTTGGTCACATGCAGTAGCGATAGCCTCTTTTCCTTTTTCCTTTCCTTCTTCTTTCCGGTGCTGGCAAATTTTTCGTTGTTGTCACTTGCAGCGCCTGGGCTTGGAATTTCGCCGCGCTCGCAACTGGTTTGGCTAGCTGTTAGTTGCGTATGTGATAAGAATGGTGCCTCGTGACTGCTTTGACTTGGAGCTGTAAGAACAGACGACTCTCCAAGGCCGCTTCGGGAGGATGTCAGAGACGGTGTCGTCGAATCCCGTCGTCTCAAGAAGTGCGCTTTGATGCGCGACGCAATGTCGGAAGCCATCAGCAAGTTTGTCTCTGTTGTAGAGAAACCATTTGGAGAGACTTGGGGCAACCGGGCACCGATAGGGTACGACAGAGCAGTGGGAAGGGTAAGGGTTGCTGCTCTTCCAGCGGTCGATACCGATGTCAGCTTGCAGAATAAATCGCTATTTTCATTGTGCTAGGTCGTAAATGAAGACGATGAAGATGATGAAACATTCCCGAGAAACTGAGCAGTCAGCGCGAGAAGAGCAGCCCAACGCCAACCTGTGTGGCATAAAAAAGAGGCGCTCTCTAGCCACAGCTGAGACGCCCTGATTCATATGAAGAATGGAGTGCTCCGCAAGTACCATCTCATTCATGCGCTCTGCTCAATTTACACTTCCCCTTGTCCTCTTTAGCCCCTCCATGGCCGCAACCAGGTGTCCTAAAGTTATGCTAGCATGTAGCGTCCAGATTAGTTGGAGTATTATTGTTTGTGTCTCCCGAGGCCATCACTTCCCTCTGTTCTTTTGGATGCTGGATTAGTTAGCTAGGAGTCTGTCTTAGTTTGCTGCATGTTGGTGATACAGCGCAGTGGCGTTGCGTCAAGATAGTCACTTTCCCGCATTTGCAAGGGAACCCTGGCTCTGACGGACACCGGCGAATACAGTTCTGGTTGGATAATAAGCGAGCTACATGGGTCACTGCAAGTGTTTGTGTAATATCGCGAAGGAAGCAGAATGCCACCGGAATTCTGCACACATTGATCTTGCAACGGCATTATCCTGTCCAGCGTACTCTGTAATACAGATTGTCTGTCATCGTTCAACTAGGAATTGAACAGTAACTTTTGGCCTTGTGATGGCTCCGTCAACTGTTAACATTGCACATTCAGTCTCCGTCTCGAAACGATCAACGATCAACGAAGCGGTCAACATGGCATTAGCAAACAGGACAAGAATAGTAAGAAGCATGGACCAGTTGATAGATATATTTATTCAGAAAGTAACGTCAACGTGTTTCTGAAGCACCCAAAGGCTGTGTCCGGGCGGTGTGTAACAGGACTTGATAGCAGGCAGGCTCGCGCTTTCCTAAACCTGTTGACATGAGTTGCGTCACACAGAATGCAGAATTTAACAGCTGAAAGAAGTATTTAAACCATCGTTGTCAGCTGCTATCCCCATCTGACATCTGCACTTGTGAAAAAATTTCATTCCAAGCCAAAATATTCTTTTGTTTGCCACCATGATCGAGAACTGCACAACCCTTTACCCCAACGACCAAGTCGGCCTCAGAGTCAGCGAATATTCTGACCAACACTCTCTACGTCTTCCCGAAAGGCTTTTGCAGTATCACGACTGGGTTCTGCAAAGTCAGCCATGCGCCTACTTTACTATTTCTCTTCTCGAGGCACGTACGCTGTCTTGGCTGGCACGACTGACAAATGCCCAAAGAGGTAATCTCAAGTCTCTTTTTTCTCTTTTCTTCTTTCTTTATGAATCAAGCTCAAAACTAACCCGATATAGTACTTGAAATCGGGGCTTTTGTCGGATTTTCTGTTGCCACATGGTCTCATGCCGTAGGAAAGGACGGTCTCGTCACCGGCCTCGAGAAGTCTCCAGAATACGCACGGCTTGCTCAGAATCAACTCCAAAGGTTTGAATGCTACAATACCGAGATTCTTGTTGGGGATGGCCTTGAGACGTAAGCTGTACCACCTTACCCCATTATCATCATGTTCTAAATTTGCTAATAAGATTGCTATACCAGGCTGTCCCAGCTACGCCCCAAAGTACCATATGACATCATCTTCATTGACGCTGAAAAATCAGGCTACCCAGAATATCTAAGGACTATTTTGGAGAGATCCCAACCCGGGCAAGACAATCGCCTCCTTCGAGCTGGCGGGTTGATCATTGGTGATAACGCCCTTCGGGCTGGCTTGGTAGCTGATGCAACGGACAGCAATCCGGCAACCAAGACGGTCCCCACGCAGACTATTAACTGGAACTGGGGCAGTATTGCGTTTTTGGATGAGTTTAACAAGTTGATGAATACTCATCCGCGTCTTGAGGCCGTGGTGCTGCCTGTGTTTGACGGGCTTTGTATGGGGATTTTGTTGGATTAGGTGGCCGTCCTTACATGGCCAGGATGTACGGCAAAGTAGACTGTTGTGAATTTCCGACGTGAACTACGATTATTCCTGCGTATCAAAGACCATTTGGCATTTCAGAAAAGTGACATGACATCGAAAGCTACGGGCAGGAAACTTATTCATCCCTAGCCCCACAACTTAAATCACTAGTTAGCCCAGTGTTCTTGAGAGCATCCACCCGGATGATCTCAGCTCTCATTAATCAACTTACAGGCTCCCACAAGTAGCTACACTGATTTCAAGCCAGGCCACTCTTTGAAATATATCCGGTATCTACGGAGTACGAATCTTTGAATTGTGTCCGCTATGCTAACAGACACAACTGCTCCTGAACGGATATATGACAAACAAGTGCCGCGCCCAGCTAAATCCGCAGCAAGAGCTGCCCAGATCCAAGTACAGAACCGAAGACAGGAATACCTACGACGACATCCGTCATACTTTGAAGTTCTAGATCGCGAACTTGCAGGCGCGTTACACACAATATTTTCCATCCCACCAACAGTCAGATTTTTTTTTCCATTCCTTTACCTGCCAACCTAACAAAGCCATTGTACCACAGACCCGATTCTCTACGAACGCCTCATTAAACGCCACCAAACTTCACAGGAGCGTCAAGAAGAAGGCGTCACAAAGGGTTACGCCCGCATCCTCGAAGCAGACCTCGCCCGCGGTGAAACCCGACTCTCGGCCCTGGCAACCGAGGCAGCAGGGGAGCAGCGCACGGAATTTACGGCCACGGCAAAATGGAAACCTAGGCTGGATATAGACCATGCTTGGAACGAGGAAGCTACGAGTAAGGAGCAAGGCCGGGAGCTATGGAAGGGTTACCTAACAGAGAGATTCGTACAGGGTGGTGATGAGGATTTTGAGTATAGCGCTGTGGATGGTGATGAGGAACTGGATGGGGAGGAGAGGCAGGCCGAGGTGGATAAATGGTTTGATGACGAGGAGGAGGGGTGGGATAATGGGGAGAAGACAGGCGAGACGGGCATACAGGATTTCTGAACCTCACATGAATATTACGGAGTATTTAAAATGTAGAGTTACGAGTAGATGCTGGGCTGTTTCATTGATCCGTTCTCTGGTGCTGTTAAAAGCGGTGCCATGCATGACGGATCGTGGGAATCGGGATGAATCGTGCCATTATCCAAAATGCATTTAGCCGACCCGGATAAATAATTACTAATGATGAAGGAAAAGCGTTAGATCCTCTGCTGTTCATGGTGAACTGGAAGACAATGTGTATAAAGGCAAAAAAGGAAACTCCGGTACAGGGAATCGAACCCTGGGCTGCTCGGTGAGAGCGAGCGATGTTAGCCACTACACCATACCGGATATGTTTTGTTGATAGAAACGACTGTTATTTATTATTAAGAAGCCATAACAGCTCTCATTTTGGTCCTACTCTTTTATCATCCATCTCCTCATGGCAGACACTTCTACCAACGTCTTTAACCCTCTCATAAAAGAGAATCGGATATTTTCTTAAATGACAATGACGACCAATATGACATTCAACTACCATGTCTTCTCCGCTGACAAAATGTACCCTGCACCTGGATGGGTAACCAACCATTGGATTGTCCTTCCAATGAAAGATGTTCCTTGACTGTCGAAGCAGATCTGGCCCCCAGATGCAGCTTTCAAAAACGGAAAATAATGCCTATACTTCCCTGCTCCAGATAAAAATGGTGATTTCCGCATTGGTGTGGCCGTGAGCGGCCGGCCCAGAACCAATCCACGGCGGTTACAATATCGATCCGACTTGTTTTGTCGATAATGATAACTACACATATCTCTACTTCGGGGGCGTTTGGGGCGGTCTACTTCAATGCTATGAAGGTAACGTTGAAACATTTGATCCTTCGCCTCGGGGCCCATACGAGCGCAAGGGCACGCATACAGTGGCACAGGGTCGTCGTGTGACCATCATATCCGGAAATGTGCACCGAGTTGAGTCCCCGCCCGTAGAATTGGTTATCATAGACCCCGCCACAAATGCACATATTCCTTCAGACAACCATGACAGATGGTTCTTCGAAGCAGCATGGGTACACAAGCGTAATGTCACATACTGTCTTTCCTATTCGAGAGGGTACACACACTTCTTGTGCTATACGGCAAGTAATGGTCCCCTAGGTCCCCTCACGTACGGCGGTAGGATTCTCGAGCCGGTCTTGGGGTGGACTATGCATCATTTCATTGTGGAATATGAGGGGAGAACGCATCTCTTTTATCATGATTGCGAGCTGAGCAAAGATGTAGATCACTTGGGATCAGTGAGGTTAAAAAAATCATTTATGACGACGAGGGGATAATTCAAACCACCAGAGCAGACTAGGTCGCTTTCCCTGAGTAGACGCTAAACAAATTACCTAGATCTTCTAAATGTTGTAATAGACCGAATTCTCCAAAGAGTGCCAGTCCGGGATCGCCAGGCTGCAGTAGCAGATTGTCGGCTTGATCGGCCAATTCTGTATCCCCCAATATCGGCGGTGTACGGACGTCTTTGAGTTTCGCAAAAAGCATATCAAGCATGTGAGCCACTCTCATTGCCTCTTTAGAGCGTATGCCCTGTCGGATCCAGATTTCGTGTGACCGCCTTAGTGTTGCCTCAATAACTTGTGTCTCTGGTCGGCAAGATAACCAATTGATGCCAACGCGGTACATGTGTGTGATGAGAACAGTAGTAGCCATGAGGAATTCGTGTTTGACGACGGATAGAATCAGGAGTTGGCGAGAGCCCAAGGCTCCACTATCAATAATATGCTGGAACTCGAGTATCTTTAATGCGGCATTTATGCATGTCTGGTACGAGTCTGTAGATGTATCCGTCTGCGACGTTCCATACTTGTCATGTGTAGCGTGGTCTTGGGGGCTGATGACTGATCCGCCAGGCATGACGCGACGCCAATTCAATACTATTAGCCCCTTGTGGAGGAGCATATTGATAGTCATGCGATTCATATTGTCGTAGGGCTCATCGGAGAGACACTTTTTAGGTGTTTCGAATTTGAGATTCCCTGGGATTGAGCCATATGCCGCTCTCAGTTGTTCCGTCAATCTCTTCTCCGTCGCTAAAGCTGAAGCATCGTGCACGTCTGCCGTCACACTCATGCTCGTATCTGCAATGGCCCCTACCACCAAGAGCATCTTGTGCTTCGCGAGTTGATGCAACATGGGGGTGATGTGAGATTCCGGCCTGGAAGGAAGTTCGCTACTGTCTTCGTCAAACTCTGAATCAGCCAAGTTCCGTGGCGGCTTAGTGTCCCATTGGCTGTCTTTGATGACACGCGGTAGCCCCAGCTGAAGGGACATCATGACGTCTAATGCGTGCAGAAATATCCAGACCCGCCGGCGCATTTCCCCCTGGAATGGCGTGACATCCTGGAAATGGGAGGGATCGCGGTGGTAACCCATTCGAAAGCCCAGACGAACAATCATACCCGTCAGAAGCCACGTCCCAACATCTGCATCCGGGTGCTTAGTGTGCTCTATGATGTGATAATGCAGAAGAGCCTCAAGAGCGAATGGACCTCCATTGCTGTAGTTGCCGGCAATAAGAGCTTGTTCCATTTGATCTAGGAACCTGGGGCGGGAGAAAGGGCAATCTTCACCAGTCGAGGATAGGTCGACAAGGTTGCCGGCTTCTACATTTTGAATGTCATTGGCCTGTGTTGTCAGACAAATGATGCCGTATAAGAGCGCTATCCACATCAACGGCGTGTTATACGGGTTGGACCAGAATTTCTCATACTGCAACCATTAATATTGGAACGATGAATGGGTTGAACAAGGTATTTATATATGTACCTGTCGTAAGAAGCTGCTCGCATGCAGAATTGCTATGCCATATATCAGCAACAAGCAGATAAATTTAAGCCAATTGATTAATCACATTCAAAGTTCATTCAATGAACGTACCATGTGGTAAAGGCGGGTTCTTAAAGTACCCAAGCACTAAGCGATCTACTACTGCTCGCTCGGGCATAGCTCCCAAAATTTCCTCAATAGACACCGGCTTATGCCATCCAGACAACAATCTAGGACGCTCTCTCGTACTCCCTGGAGCAAGAATACTACCCTCCAGCACGTACTGGGCCTGATGTGCAGGCGGAGCGGTATTCTCCAACGCATCATCTTGACAGAGACTCTTCAGTTCGGTAATGTCCTCCAACACAGCCTTCCAGTGCGTATTACTAATATATGTTGTTTTGCAATCGTCAAACTCGAGTCTGCCGACCATAGAGTGTTCAGTCGCCGCTGATGTTGGTGGCGGGGAGTCCACGACCACTGACGGTAAGAGATCAAAGCACTTTTCGCAGTACCGACGTGCAGTCCCAGATGTAGATGCGGACTTGTGCATCAACTGGACTACCAATTCTTCTAGGTGGTTTAATCGGTCTTGGAAGGACGACGGCTTGCTCGAACCTGAGGATGAAGGAGGTGGTTTACCTGGGTGTTGGTCTGAGTATTTGCAAGAGTCCGACAGCCCACGGGAGGAGCATGACAGACAGGGCCGTTGTCGGTCACATCGTAATCTATTTAAAAAGTCTTAGAATATATTCTCGAGTACTTGGATGACGTGAACCAAAACAGACAAAAGTATTAAACGTATACACTACTTTTTGGTCCTGCACAGGTTGCATGAAAGTTGAGGCTTATCACGTCGACGACTCTCCGGGCGTCTTTGGGTAGCATTCATGTTTCCTGACAGAGCTTTGAGAATTCGATTGCGCTGAGCTATGACAGTAATAACACTTGAGACGTTTACAACTGTCAACCATGTAGCAAAGAAGATGCATGGGAGGGCATTTTTCTGTTTCTTGGTTGAGGAAGCCGATGAGGTTGAGATCCATTGGGAAGTTATCGGCCCCGGAGCATCGGAGCATCGGGGCTCGGGAGTTGAGCACGCCGATCACCGATCTCCGCCTGAACAGCCAAATATACTCTCGAGTTTACACATACTCTCCTCTCCGACTGGAATAGATGGCAGCCGCAAAACATCAAAGGTTCTGTTGGTTCAGATACTGATACTTAGCGGCATTTCTTGTTCTTTATCTATCCAAACGTAAATCTCCTTGACAATAAGTGAAGCAATGATGTATGTGATTCCAAGCCAGCCATTGGCTGGCCACTTGAAACCCCAGCCGCGGCCGGCGCCAGCCCAACTATCAAGCAATATTTCCTGCACAGACAGCCATTACCAGTACCCCTCAGTGGTGTTTGAACTTGAAGCAATCTAACAAATTGACTCCAACAAAACCGCCAGCCCATCATGAGGCTCATCAACATTCAGACTGGCAGTCTTGAAGAGTTCATGGGGGCCGACATCCCAGCTTACGCTATTCTCTCACACACATGGGATCACGAGGAGGTCTCGTTCCAAGACTTCCTCAATCCGGCGTGTACCAACAAGAAGGGATATCAAAAGATCCAAACAACATGCCGACTAGCGGCTGAGGCAAATCTCAACTACGCTTGGGTGGACACCTGCTGCATTGATAAATCCAGCAGCGCAGAACTCACCGAGGCCATCAATTCCATGTATCGATGGTATCAACGGTCTCAAGTCTGCTACGCCTACCTGGGCGATCTGAGTGCAAATGCAGACACGCCGGTAGAGGCGGCACTGCCGAATTGCCGATGGTTTACTCGTGGCTGGACCTTGCAAGAGCTCATTGCCCCGAAAAATGTCGTCTTCTTGGACCGAAATTGGAACGTGAGAGGCACGAGGAGAGACCTTGTGCAGAACCTGTCATTGATCACGGGCATCGGCGAGATGGTCCTTGATGGAACGCAGCCGCTCTCCGCCATGTCGGTTGCTCAGAAGATGTCGTGGGCTGCGCACCGGGCAACGACACGAATCGAGGATGCAGCATACTGCATGCTGGGAATATTCGGCGTGCATATGCCGCTTTTGTATGGCGAGGAGGGACGGGCGTTTCGACGATTGCAGGAAGAAATCGTCCGCACTACTCCCGATTTGAGCATATTCGCATGGAGATTGCAGCCACCCTCTCAGGAGACCAACGGCTCGAAATTACAGCAAACCATGCCGCGGCGTCGTGTGTTCTGTGGACTATTAGCCGAGTCCGCTCTGGCATTTAGCGGATCTGGCTCCTATGCCAAACGGCCATTTGGGTCACGACGAGAATTCTCAGTGTCAAACTGCGGCATCAAAACACAGCTACAGACGTACACCCAGATGGTGTCTCAGAACGGTGGCAACAGCTGGGTATACATTCTTCCTCTCGACTGCTCATGGGATCGAGGGCTTTCGCTGGGAGTAAGGTTGAGGAAGTGCGGCCCAGACCAGTTCGTCAGAGAGGACCCCTGGAATCTCGTCGAGTATGCGGGAGTTATCCCTTCCAATCCGCCATTGCAGAGATACCTCTTAACCGACGTCGCAGATATGACCATGGATGCTGGCTGTCAATTGGTTGGCTCGGATGTCTTCCTGTCTCGAACCAGGCCGTATGTGTTTAAAATGGAAACAGCGTCGGTAGTGGAGATCTACGAGGTATGGCCCAGATCCCGCTGGGACGACGAAGACGGGGTATTTTTCGTGTCGGACAACTCATCACAAGATGCATGTGCTTTGATACTTGGTGTCCGTTTGACCTCGGAGAAGGACTCAAAAGACTTGATGCTGAAGATGGTTTGTTTTGTGACCGGCTGGTCATCTACGTCAGAGCCGCAATGCACGGTTGTCGACTACAGCAAGCATGCCATGCTGGATGATGTTTTGTCCAGGATCAAACTGTGGGATAATGACAGTTACCAAGTTTCGGATCGTCTGATAGCTAGTGGCATACCCAAGCAGTCAGAAGTTGCTATTGAGGTCCCCGGGACCAAGATGGTCGGTAAGGTTGTCTTAAACATGAGCACTCGCAAGGATTTAGAGGTGTGCCCGAAGACGTTTTGGAGATGCTTCATTTCATTTGAGATTTGTCGATCCAGCAACATTATGCCTGTCACTCCAGGTGTGTGGACTTTGAACTATTAAAATGTCATAACGGCTGGACGCGATATCCCTGCTAGAATAACGTCAACTGAAGAATCAAGGAAGTCAAAATGGAGCGGCATACGCCTTCGCAGATAAATGGTTGTAGGAAGGCAGGGGAGGAGCTTGATGTGTCTAGTTAAGATTGATTAATGTGAGATGAAAGCAGGTTAAATTGTGTGTTGTATGTAGCCTGTTCAGATACTTCCTGGGGTATGTATGCGTGCATGAATCGCTTTTGTCAAGCCAAATGGAAAACATTCGAGATAAGGTTGGACCTCGCGTCTGATGAACTCGCAGTGCTGAAGGGGATTTACACGCCAGACAAGAATACGCCATTCCAAAGAGCATAGCCAGGCCAACAATGTCCCTTCTTGACAAGAAATAGGAAGAAGTCCCCCCAAAAAAAAATTGTAGATCTCTTTGATAAGCGTGTCATCCTAGTGCCAGGGGCCATGCTACTATTGTACAGTTAGTATTGTGACACCCAGGTTCGAACAAGGAGCTTTGTAGACTTACATTTTCTCTGTATTTTTTCAATAAACCATTAGACCACTAGGTGGCACTAATACTACTCTTCATTTTAGTTTATATGCCTTGCTCTCTGCAGCAGTTGACTTCTTGTCTTTCATGAACGGCTGGTTTGTGGGGTGGGTCAAGCCATGCAGGCACCGAGCCAGATCTAGGCTGCAAGCTTCAGCCTCATTTTGCAATATATTTGTTCGTCCTGAAAAACATATTTTGCATTATATCTTCTTTAACTACTTCGCACGCCGAGGGAACGAATTTTATTTCACTATATTTCGTTTATTTATTTGGAAATGTCAACTAGATGCTCCCCAACAATCCCCGTTAGCCTCTCCCGCCGGGCCCGCAGCTGCAAGATATTCCTGTATATCCTAATACATTCGTCATTGACCCATACTATCTACTTTCCATAAATAACTGTCGCCTTGGCCTCTCTCTCCCTATTCAAGAGCCACAAAAAACTCTTGATTAAAGAGGCGATTTGCTGGTTCGATACGTAAATCCACTTCCGGCACCCATTGCACCTGCTCTCTTGCCTCTGGTTGAGCAAACGTCCTGCCAAGGTCCCCCCGGGCGACAACATATCTTTGGACACATATGGTGTAGCCCCGAGGGGCATAAACGGTTTCAAGAAATACGCGCAAAGGGATCACTGCAGGGCCCCCCATATTAGGTTCCGCGCCATCATGCCGCAGATCGGCTTTCAATTCCACGTCCCTGTCTGGTAGATTTACTGCGAAGTTGACAAACGACAATTTCCTCCGGCAATGCCATCAAATATAGCAGCGTATAGAAAGAATACATCACCGAGAATCCAGCAGAGCCACGCAACATCAACAGACAAAATCTAGTTACAAACCCCTCAAACTTGGGCAAAACAAAACTTTGGATTAACAAGAAACCTTCTCGCCGTCCACACCTCATGCCCTCCCATCTAAGCAGTAGCATTCAGATACTGAATCATAACAGGAACATCCACCTTCTCACAATTCACCTCTGTCTTCGCATACGTCTGGCCCATTTCCCAATGCTCGTTCTTATACTTATTCTCCTTGCACTTCAAATCCAGCTTCACCTCGCCAGCACCCTGAAACTTGCTCCCGTCTCTCGCACACCCCCACGCCTGATTAATCTTCAGCAGCCCTGATTCCCGGTCAAACAAGAAGCTCGACCGATCGCCTTCCCCATCCGCGGGAGCCACGCAGTCCCATGTTTTGCCGTCATAGAAGTAGTTGGGCTGCTGGGCCGAGACAGCATCACATTTGAAGCTATACGACAAGGCGGTGTTCTCGAGCGTAAAGTTGGTGAACCCGTAGGCTACTTGGTGTGCGGGCGTCGAAAACACGTCCGATGAATGGTAGTCGAAGCTGCGGATCTTCCATTCGAGAGACTTGGCGGACCTCGATGTGCATACTTTGTCGGCGGTGCGGGAGAGTGCTTGTCCTGCGGCCAGGAGGACGACGATGAGAGAAGAGGACGTTGAGAAGTACATGATGAGATTTTTCTCTTTCCCCCTTGCGGTTTGTTTCTTGCGAGGGAAATGGTATATTCCTGACTGCTTGTCAAAATCCGACGAGGTACGAGGATCACCTGCTTCGTGAGATGGAGGAAGCAATGCAAAAGAGAAAGAACAGAAGATGGGGGAAATTAAACATCGAAACAAGGGGTAAATACTCCGTAGAGATGCACCAATTCTTCTCAAGAATTTCAGACAGAAAAAAAAGTAAGTTCATCTCCCAGCCAAGCGCTTAGACAATCCAGGGAGTTGCAGCAGCTGCATGTCTCACCTACCTTCCGTGCCACGCGCCAAGCTTAGATTCGGATCGGCAGCGGCACAATCCAGCTGAGTTTGCACCTGCGTGCCCAAGAAATAACTAAACACACAGTACGGAGTACGTAGTGGTGGTTTTTACCATACAGCACTCAGTCTTGATTAATTAACGGAGGTCTTGATTGAAGGAGGTCCTGATTGACGATGACGTAGACTTGGCTAATAGATGGAAGATCTGAATATTTGGTAAAAAGTCTCTCAGATTTATTCCTCTGATAAATATATAGCACGGTGCTTACTATTGCATAATCAAAAACGCACTACTGTGTATTTAGTTATTCTGTTTTGTACTACCATGTCGCGCCACATCACGTTACGGCGACAAATAATCATGACATCCGGCGAGGCTGTCGATGTAAATCCCCGTTGAAGCGCCGAGTACTTAGTTAGTAGATGAATATTCACCGGCCAACCAGTTGCTAGATATGGAATCAAGGTTTGAATTTTCTTCTTTTCGGGAAGGGCAACCAAGGAAATTAATGCTTGCGTCACACCATGAGTCTCTGCTCACTGCTCCTTGCATCTAACCGTCCAAGAAGTACACGAATTCACATTTCCCCCAAAATGCTCTTTCTCTTAACAAATGAAATGGTATCATTCTACTACTCCTAGCCTCAGTTTATTGAGGGCATCCTCATACTTGGCGGGACTGTGATCCGTCAACAGCCCAGCACCAAATTGTATTTCCGTAAACCGGCCTTCAACATCTCGAATATATTTGAGAACAACTCGCCGAGCCGGTTGGCCAATCGTTCCTTCATCATGCAAAACGAATGCATCACGTCTTAGCACTTTTGTAGTCTCGATTGCAAACACCTCTCCCGGCGGCACAAGCCTCTTTCCCTTCATCGTCCCTCGCAATGCCTGTAGCACTGGTAGTACCCATTCCTCGTCACCTTCTCTTGGTGCCGCCGGTGTTGTCTGATACCACTTGTCGGCAAGATTGTCTTGAAAGGCCTGCCACATCCTGCGCCGAATTTCGGCCTTGGTGTGATTTTCATCATTCTTGAAAGCTAGTGCTAGTCCTTGAAAGTCATGTAGGACACCCAAGGAAAGATAAGGCACAATGTCATTTCCGTGTACAACGGTTGTAATGAGGCCCCGCGTAATTTTGCGCAACGATGGTGACATCAAACCTGGAGGGCCATATGCATACACATGAATGCGTCGACCTCGCGGGAGACGTACGTCGCTAAACTTTTGGTCCGCCCCGTGTCCTTGTGTAAGAAGTTTTGAGTGAGGTTCTGCTGAGATGACGAAACCAGGGCCGTCGGGGTTTGGCTCAGCCAGCATGACTCCAAGAAGGGATGTGACACCTCCTCCGAGCGAATGTCCACAGAGAACCAGGCCGTAGCTTGGAAACTCCAATAGTGCTTCTTTCAGTGTGACAAGAACGCGGCCGTCGTCTCCAAACAGCAATCTCCTGGCAGATGCATGCACGCCCTTGTGCACCCTGTAAGCTCGGCCGCGCCACATCAGATGGTCATAGTCACACGTCAAGTCAGCCAATACATCCTCGAAGCCTAAGGTTCCTCGACAAGCTAGCACAACCGCTTTAGCCTCATGGTCAAGTGATATGTAGTGCACTAAGGGTACGCCAGTTCCTGTAGAACCTGTTGCGTCAGAACCGCCTTGAGGATCCACAAACGAAGCGAGGAGAATGTTGCCGTCCTGTGACTCAGTGTGATGTGCAAAATGTCGGACATCTTGATGTCTTCTATCCCAGACTTCGCCCGCAGGAAGCTCCTTCGAGATGCCAAGCAGTTTCATAAAGCGGGATCCATAGCAGGCTGAGGAATACCTCATGTATCTTGCAATATTCGGCAGCAAGTGTCCCGCTGGGAATGTGCCATCAACGAATCCTTCCTTGCGTAGAATGTTGAGAGCACCAGAAGCATTATATGCGCTCTTTTGGTAGTACGAGGACAACAGTAATGACGACTGGGAATCGTTCGTCGCCAAGCTGTACAGGCTGGGTGCATAAGACGTTGAGCGGCGATGATGGTGATGGCCACCCTTGCTATGGGATGGCGTCACAGTTCCGTTTGAGTATCCATCACCAGACGTCCGCGATAACGTCTCCTGGGTAGAGTAGTCAGTTCGGAATATGGTTGGTGATGAGGGCTGCATCCCACTGGTTGAGTTTCGTGAATACGAATCGGTTAGAGAGACGATGGAGTCTCGTCGGCGCTCGTGGACGGATACATAGCTGGCTCTTGACGAGGGGCGAGCAAAGGGCTCTGGAGTCTGGGCACGGCGGGCCTGGGTGCTGCGTTGAAGCTGATGTGCTTGAGTATGGCCGGCCGAAGACTTTGATTTACCGGACGATTCTGAAGATGTAGTAGTACCCCCTACTTTCCATTGCGGTCGCTGTTTTGTTGCGGCACGAGTTTGCTCCGTATCAAGCGATTCTTTATTCCACATGTTAGATAAGGACTGACTGCTCTCCCTCAACACCTTCTTTAAGCCTGGTCTTTTCTCTGTGCTCTTTGTGCCACCAAGCAAAGTTTCTCCCTTCTTCTTGGACAAAGATCGCTTGCCCGACTCTGTTGTCGGCTGTTTCTTATCAGACGAGCCACGCGAGGGTGGTTCCATCGCAGGAGTCCTTGGCTTCTTCTGGTTCGCTGCTCTTTCTAGACCGGATGTCAAGGACCGAATTGATGGCTTGATGTTAGATTCCTGGTCCGCCTTTTCAGAATGGGTCACGATTCGTGGAGAAGTAGCAGTGCTCGCAGGAGTGGAAGCCTGTCGGTTAGCCGCTTTTGCCTCTGGGCTACTGGTCGATTTGACGACTTTTGGTGTTGTTGATGATTGTGTCCCTAACGCTCCAGCCGGTGCCGTCGGAGCATCATCAACAATTTCTACGACTGTAGGTCCGGACTCTTCCTCTTCGCCTCGAAATGTGGCGGTTCTGAGCTTGTCTCGTTGAATTCTGTAGACCACTGTGTACTTGTGTTCGTTTTCGAGGCCGAAATTCCACGATCGACGGTTTCCAGGCAGATGAGAAGGCCCACGAGTCTCGATGATCTCAGCCCCGGGTGGCGTGGGCAGTGACAGCATCTGAGGTCCGGTGACGTTGACAGTGATGGTTTGGACAGACGAAACGGAATTCGATATCGAGACGGTAGTCCCGGGGTCGAGATTTGATGTAATATGGCTCTTAAGTCGTGCCATGACGGCTTCGTCATCTTCGTTCGCCTCATAGCGTATGCCAAGCTCGCTGTGGTGGTAGCCGGCGCCAGATGTAAGTTCGTGGTCCTTGGCATCATCCTCGTTGTCCGCCACGTCAATTCTCTCACCGTCACTGAGAACAACGACGTCCCAAATGACCTCTTCATATGATTGGCGCCGAGCTTCCTCAGTTGCAGAACGCCGAGAGGCTCTTTGTAAATAAGCCAACGCACTCAAAGCCACGACAAGGTCCGAGACTCCCACTTTTTCCCCTCCGACGCCGGTAGCCGGGTTATTAAATTCTCTTCGAATGAGCGTAATAATACTGGCAACAGCGCGAGATGAGTCGGTAGAGCCCAACACGTTGTCAAGGGACCCTAGAAGTAGTTGCGAGGCATCAGAGGCAGTCGAAATTGTAGTGCCCGTCAAACGAAAGCCAGCCGAGGTCCAAAATACAATCTGCGTAACAGCAAAATGTAAACTTTCCAAACTGCGCTCCAGAATAGTTTCCGTCTCGGCGGTACTGAGCTGCGAGCCAGATATCGTAATAGTATCACGAGCAGCCCGACTTAAAACAGTCTCCACCAAGCCACGAGCCAGCCCAAGGCTTGATAGCGTAGTGAACCTAGCAGCATCGAGACTGTAACAGCCAACAACGGAACCTACACGGATAGCGAAGGAAGTTGATCTGGTAGCCAAGCTGACGGCGTGGGCAATAGGGGCCGGGAGCAGCGTGGGGCCGGGATGGTGACATATGTCGCCAGCAGACGCCTCGACATCATGAAGCCCGCCCTTGGGCATCGCGGCTCTGTAAGTCTTTGAGCTTTGTTAACTGAGTATAATGGATCTGGCGGGGAAAATAAAAGCATTATACGCGGTAGTGCAATATATAAAGAGTGTTGAGAGTTGGGTTACAGCACGAAATACTGGAAATGGCAATAATACAGCGCGGGATCGATATGCGTGCGGCCGGATGATGGTCCCGATGATGGTGGTGACACAAGCACGACCGGGAGTGGCGATATTTGAGTCTTTCCTTGCGGCGGGCTGAGGGCGTAACAGAAAGGCCGTATTTTCCGTTTGTTGGGGCTGCAAGTGAAGTGGGTGTGGGTTCGATCGATGATGTGTCTGGCTTTGACGTCTAGTACTTGCAATAGAGGCGATTTGTTGTGGAAGGCCCTTTCTCGCGCGCATTATACTTGCACAATACTCCGTGGTCGCGGACATCATTGTTGGACTTGGGGTCGCGAGCCCGGCGACATTAGCATGTGATAGTGACTTGTAACCATATCATCGGCCACTAAGCCATTTCATTTCCCTCACATCGTCCGCGTCACCAGCTGCCCGTATTGGAACGCAGCCGTTCCTGATTTGGAGGCCAAAACCTCGTCAACAAAGGAATCCCCGTTCCCACGTTCCCGCGGTTTATTTATGGGCAATAAATATGTACCAGCATGGCCATGCGAACAGCGTTATCTGGCCACAAAGATAACGCGCATTCCTCAGCTTCCTCATGTGGATACCGCCTGCAACAGACTTCGGCGTGTTAGCAACCCGACTGACTGAGTGCGTGCGCCCAGAGATTTTCAGGAACCCGCCCCTCCATCATGTCGGGCGGCAATTATCATCGGCCTGGAACTTCACCTGACGCCAATTGCCAGCGATAATGATGCAGCGGAACAGGGGAAATTCGGTGCATTGGTTCGGCCAGGGGCGACCGGGCATCAGAAAGCCGACGTCATGCGGGAGATCAAATGGAATTGCGTCGGTCAGTCGCGTTGGACCCGGAGACTAGATTGTTAGCCTGTTAGCCTTGTGAATTGCCACCGTTTGGTCGCTTCACAAGAAATATTCAACACACGTTGAAAGTATCGAATTGAAAGGGACTGGAGGACTGGAGGAACTCATTGGGCACCAGTTTGTCCAATTCCTCAGCCCGTTCTGGCACCATTACTCGTCCGGGCAGCAGAGGGGGGGGATTACAAAATGGGTGCTGTGTGACAACAAATGCTTGGATCTCGATGCCGGACGAGCAGAAAATGGAGTCAGGGGCCGGCTCGTCCACAATGCCTGTACTCTCCGTACGGAGAAACTACAATACAATAGCAGTCTACGGTCCAGCTGCCCCGTAACTGGGGGGGGGGGGGCCGTTTCCAAGAATAAACACATAAACACGAAGGAGGCACAACATTCAGGTTCACGTCTGCCTCCGCCGCGCAACCCTGTCAATAGTCGGTATTAAATGGCGTCAACGCGACAAGAATGATGCCTGCGGAGTGCGGAGTACGGAGTATTCCCACGCTCTACACAAGTTGATCCAAGACACTTGGCATAAAAGTTAAAGGATATCTCCCATCAGGCAAACATAGTACGGAGCAGTAATTCCTGCCTCCATCTGGTTAGTATCCATGCAGTTTTATTGGTGTCTGAGACCCCGTGCTGCTTGCGGCGCCTCATGCATCACCCAGAGCTTTCACTCCGTAATTCGACATCTATTGTAGCGCTGGGACTTCGATTTTGACTACAGGGTTAGCTGCCTGCACACGCGGAGACAAAGTACTTGACCCTTCACAGCTCACGCTGATGTGAGCGTGTTGCCCAGTATGTATGCTAAGGGGCTTCAAAAACGCCAATCAGTTGCCGCCACTTCCCCACAAGGGCCGTACAGAGGACTACTGGTGCTGAGCACGGAGCCTGCAACAATCCATTTCGGCGGTCTCAGCCTCGCGGATATGGACAAGCGGTCACAGTAGTCCCTGAATACGACCTGCACGCAAGCCCTGGTCCACTCTTCTGGTCCCTGCCTCGCTGTGCCTCGCGAACATGATAACTATGTTTTTCCAACTTGCTTCCGTCCATTAATTAACCTTTCCAATCCATCTCTTCCATCTATTCATCCGGAACCTTCCCCCTCTCGCTTCTTTGCCCAGCTCTTACCGTTTCGATTGTCCAACGTCGCGAATACCGAAACACCGTCTTGCTATTGACTGGCCCCATCAATTCAGGGTCGACTTCCTTCAGCAACCGCTTGCAGCCACATGCCTCATCCCACGACCGAAGTCATGGCTACCGAGGAAGGCCTCTTCTCACAAAATCTCGTATCTGAGGCCGTCTCAGAGAAGCTACCAGAAGGCTACAAGCTGCGGGCTCTTCGCGAGACCGACTTTGATACTGGTTTCCTCGAGTGCTTGCGGGTGTTGACAACGGTCGGTGACATCACCAAGGAGCAATTCGCAGAGCAGTTTAAGAAGATGAAACGGCAGCAAGACTACTACATTATTGTTATCGAAGACACAAACAGGACAGAGGGTGAAAACTCTGTGGTGGCTACTGGTGCTCTGATTGTCGAGCACAAGTTGTATGTTTATCTTGTTCAGTTCACCAGGCACATTTTCCACTACGGACGACGCTGCAATTGGATCAAATGCATCATTTGAGCTAATTTCGCGTGTCTATAGCATTCACAGCCTCGGTGCCGTCGGGCACATCGAAGATATTGCCGTGGCCAAAGACCAGCAGGGTAAGAAGCTAGGTCTGCGGCTTATTCAGGCTCTAGATCACGTCGCCGAAAAAGTAGGCTGCTACAAGTGCATTCTTGACTGCAGCGACGCCAACGAAGGCTTTTATGTCAAGTGCGGGTTCCGACGGGCGGGCCTGCAGATGGCACACTACTATCAGGGAAGCAAAAGTAAACCACAATAAGTCCCATTTGCGCTTGGCTTTCAACGCTTCCACCACGAGTCACCCCCTTCATACTCTCCTGACAATCCTCTACATCATTTTAATTCCGGCCGATACTATAACACCCCTTTACCATAGTCTAAAATGGGTTTTTTATTTGCCTCGTGGAAAATGGGGAAGGAGTACTGTTGCGTTTAGTGTCACTATAATTATGAAAAATATCTGACCTTTGGCAATCCCATTGACTGGGATCAGTCTGTTTGTCTTTACGTTGTACTTTGGCTTTTGGATTTTCTTATGCATAGAGGCTGATGCTTTGAATGTTTTTCTTCATGGCGCAGGTAGCAAAATCTAGATCAGGCGCAAATACGCAACCACGCACACAAAATTCGGAACGGACGGACGCGCCATACATACAATGCATCGTGCTTACATTCACTCGGCTCTCATTTTTGTTGTTGGACATGTTTTCGAATGACCCACCAATTATTTGCCGTAACAGTTGGGGATGTTGTTCGAGCATGCTACATTCTTTAGCAAAACGAGTGGCAAAACAACAAGAGCTGTGGGCTGAAGTGGACCAGGAAATGCTTAGGCCGGGAGGACAATTTTTTTTTCTTTTGACTTTAATCAACGAACACGGCCTTGGCCGACCACGTCGATATCATGATTGTGGGCTTGAAGACATCATTAGGTGGCAGACGTCGTGAGTGCATATGTGCGCTATACGTATTGTGGAGCTGACTGCATATGTATCCGTGAACTCAGATGGGTTTCTCAACCCCTTCGGTCCTCTCTATGTAGCTGATTAAAGAGTAGAGTCTGCGAAATTTTTAGCAGTGGCCAGACAACATACATGAAGGATATACTCGCTATTTCTGTCACCACGCCGTATACTCGTATACTACCCAAAGTAGTGTAGATGTCACAACAGCTAGCCCCAACGGCTACTCATGAACGTTAGGCAATCTGTACTCCGTAAACTTATCTACCCTCCGTTATTCTCGTTCGTCAACAGCACGATAGCAGCGGATCACGCGAGATCACGGCTCACATCAAGATAGCCTATGGCGGGGTGCCCCGTCCAGCCATCCGTCCCTCCATCACATCCTCATGCAGCACATCCCTGTGCCATCTCACACTTACGCAACAAGCGTCGCGTCTCCCCATGCACCATTATCTGAAGGAGTACCGCGTAATAGTCCCACGTCTCCTTTTCCAGCATTGATTTTCTTCGGGACATAGCTGAAAATGAAATATCCCCTCTGCATACTGTGTAATCCGTTCTTTTAACGTCCCATTGCGAGTGGACCTCCTGTACGAATCGCACCTGGGTCACACTGGCAACTTTTGCCTTTTGTCGGATGTAGCGACCGCTCGATTGACTCGCTTATGCCAGCTACCCATGTGTTTCTGTCACTGCATACGCTAGCATGTGATGAATCAGACGACCAGACCCGCCTTCTTCCCGATGAAGCCATCGGCCAATACCTCCACCACCACCATGGCGACGGCTTACCCTCAAGTTGGGCGCCCA